>JACXSJ010004048.1:0-16606 GCA_014851325.1 Pentalonia nigronervosa
TTTTTTAATTTTTATATTTTTGACGTCAGATATCAAATTTAAATATTTTTCATTAGATAAAATAGCACTATTATTTTTGTACTCACGTTTTTCAATTGATTCGTAAAATTGTTGTTTCATAAGAATCATTGTTTCATCAATATTGAATATAATTTAAAAAAAAATTAATCAAAAAAATTAAAACACGTGTATGTACTACAGCTATATAATGCATTGAATGTATAACTATGGTGTACTGCAAACAACTGGACGAGAAACAAACATAATAATATTATATGTTCTACCACAACGAAATAATAAATTCGTCGGAACGTTAGGTTAGATTTAATCGTCACTTATTATTGACTTTATCTTGCCTTATCTTAACGAAATCTAATATATAAACTATAACTGAGCAATTACGGGGGATTCATAAAATACCTAGTTAAATTTAATATTACATGTTTTATTGCATTGGTTTGGTTAATGTATGTAATAGCTAGGTATTTCATAAAATATCGCCAATAAATACTTTAACGCTAACATATATATTTATAACAATTTAGGTAATATAATACGATTGACGAACATGGACTAAAATGAAACGTCTAATAATTATTGGTGTTCTATAACAAGATGTTCGAAGTGGGCATTGTTTGAGTTAGTTTCGCGTCGTCGCTTGTATGCGAATCGCTAAATACAAAAAGGGCACATGTCCAATATTTTACGAAAACTCCTTGTGAATTATCGAATTTAATATCGATTAATACATTAAAACCTCCTTATAACGGAGCCCCTATAAAGTGGAAATCTCCTAACAACAGTCCCGTATAACCGTTATATCCCGTGTCTTTCAGTCTCTCTGGATACGTCTTCTCTATGACGAAAAAATCAGTTGGTACCAAGCTGTTCCGTTATAAAGATGTCTTACTATACATGATTTTGTGCAGACGGAGCACACATCCTGCTATACGAAATACCCGTAAGAAAACAAGAGAAAATAGAACGTAATAACATAGTTAAATATTTTTATAATTCAATTTCTAATTTTCAATATAAAGCTAAAATTTCAATAAAATAAAATTTGTGAATCATTATCAGCATATTATTATAATCTACCGTGTATCATATTATATTATTATAATAATACCATTTTGATTTTTATTGATATTAAAGCTACATATTTGTAATAATGCATTATTTTCTTAATTTTTTTAGTGATATTTCACGCATAAACGGCACATGTCCACGACTTTAAAATCCTTCAAATAACTCAGATTTATTATATTTCTACATGCGATTGTAGAAATACGTATGTCATGTCTGATACTATATTTTTTCATACCATAAGATTTGTAATTCAATTTTTTTATAGACACATTATGTTTTTTTGTCTGTCCTGAAAACTTTTAAAATATGTGTCCTTTTTGCATTTAGCAATTCAATTATTATGTTGGATAATAATAATTATTTTACATACTTACACAATGCGGTTACGCAATTTCGCGACATAAGTAAAGATTTGCAAAACAATATTATATTATCGTGTCGAGACTTGTGCAGTTTAGTGATATTTTTGTGTATACTTCGCAACTCGTACGGCGAGAGAACGACACCAACTACAACAAACACAGGTCAATAACAACATATACAATGTGAGCGCCGTTAATGGATTTTTGTTTATTTTTCTGGCACATATTATTCGGACAAATGTTGTTTGGACCCGGTCGGGCGGCAATCGCTCATCGGCAATAATAATTGGCTTTCTTGCAGAAGCGACAACAATGGATTTACGGGATACAGATTTGAAAATATAAACAGTTGCTTAACCGACCCGATTCGTGGTTTTCACTTTTAAATCTCGAGTAGTCGAGGTACAAGTCGCGACGAACTTTGCCATACTTTTCAAACGATACAAACTCTTAGTGATATTATAATTACAACATGTCGCAGCTGTGTCACGGGTAGTATAAATATACCGTTTTAAGCGTTAACATGTTACTAACTTTATCTTTTTGTTCATTATTTCACCGAATATTTGTCACATTATATGTATACCAGACCGTTTACACTTAAGTCTATCGTCATTGGTCGAGATTTGACCGGACGATTAAAAGTACTATTTCTTGTTTATGATATTATTTAAATTTCCTGCTGACGATTTTATCGACGAGCGCCTTTGTGCATATTATATAGCATTATGTCTATTGTTTGTTGATAATTATTTATAATAATATTTTGGGCATTAATTATTGAAACCGAAACTAAACGATTTAATATCATGGGATTTCCTTTAATCCTTCTTTATAGGCAACTAAACGTACGCGCTGCAAGTGACAAATCCAATACACACAGCATACGGCGTAGGTTGATTATTTCCGAGTTGTTATTGTTTCAACGTTTTAAGAACGCACATTAATAAACCATAATTCATTGATTATTAACTTTTTTGCAACATGTCAAGTGAAATAATGTGCCACAATTAGTGCTACGGAAGCTATGTGTATACGATTTTAAATAATATGCGGAAGCTGTATTTAAAGGACAGTTTTCCAAACGTTAACAAAATATTATGTTTTTTTAAAAAAAAAATGATTGTTATTTAAATAATATACGTAAGCGATTATTCATAAGTGCTCCGATTTACACGAATAATTGTAAAAATTAGAGAATTAAACCATATATTCGAAGTTCGTTCGCGAACATACGTTTTACGTATTTGTGATATATTAATTATTATATCTACAGAAGAAAATATTAACATTTAGTTTTATTAATGTTCATATGTATTAAATAAAATTTAAATGCATTCAGACGAATTAACTCTAGATTAATAAATCTATTTGGATAATAATAATTTAACTTGTTTAGGCATATATAAATTATAATATTATAATATGCATACAACAATCCCACAAAATGTTTCAGTTAAATACTTGCGTATGTACCTTGAAAATAGTTTTCTAAATTGAAAACACCATGTCTGCCAGAAAAAATTGCAAATCAAAGATAAAATGCGCAAGCAGCACTGTTTATTTGGAATACATTCCTTACTAGACCTGGCAAATAAACGACTTTTATATGTAGCTATTATCAAACCGATCTGGACTTATGGCATACAATAATGTGAGGCTGTGGCAGAAATTCAAAATCGAAGTCATTCAACGTTGTCAGAATATTGTCTTTCGCACTATTGTCACAGCATACCGATTCGACAGGAATAAAGTCGAATCCATCGAGATTTGAATATATTGTCATCCATCCAGGACGAAATCAAAAAGGTTGTCGACAAACATGTGAAAAAACTTGAGCTACACCCCAACATAACTGCTGAACCACTTTTTGACAACTCGTAAGTCATTAGGCGCCTCAAACGCCTAAAGGCATGCGACTTTAAGTGACTTAGACTAAGGAAAGATGCTATCTCGTTGGAGGCAATGGCTGCTCGAAGGAGGTATATTTGAATTACATGATTCACATATAATTGGTGGGTGTACTATGGTTGGAAAATGTAATTTGAAGCCAAAGCGTGGTAAAGAATAGAATAGAAATATTGAATTTATTAATTCTTTCGTCGATAACGTTATAATAGTAGGTTATTACGAAAATAGTTGTTACTTATTGCTTGAATTTTTGTTTTCGTGATTTACTGTATATATCAATTAAGAACCCATTATTTAATCACTTACAACCTAAGAATCCAAGGTGAATTTTTTTAAGGTTGGATGGTTTAACTCGGTGTAAAAATATTAAATGTGATTCAGGGGAAAATAAGTTCAAATCACCACCATTGAAGATACAACCTCCAAATATATTTATGTATACATATATATATATTTAAGTAATTATTATTATAATATATAATATATATATATTTAAGTAATTATAATTATTATTATAATATATTATATATATATTTAAGTAATTATTATTATTATTATTTTTTTTATTAAAATAAAGGCTTCAACAGCTAGGTCATTAGGCTACAGTTGTGATTACATTAATATTAATGAGTAATTTAGTTATACATTGAGATTATACGTGGTTATTGAGTAAATGGTTTTTACAGTATTATATATTTATATTATATTTATCTTAATATTAAATTTTTATGTCAATACCAATGGACTTGATGAAGCTATGGATCAAGTGCATATTGTGTTCTCCTAGAGCTTCCTCCATCGATGAGGGTTGGTTAAGGATGTTTCTTGAGTTGGAAAATAGCGGGCAATCTAAAACTATGTGTTTGATTGAGAGTGGTTCGCTGTATTGGCTATAAAGAGTTTGTTCTTCATGTTTTATGATATGTTGTGGGTGAGGTTGGTATGATCGATTCTTGTTGTTGTGTTGATAATTTCGGAACGTCTAGAGGCATTGGGCTGAGAATGCCATTTAGTAATTTTTTTTTTAATTAATTTTAGTTAGTTTAAGGTTGGTGTTTCATCCCAGGATGTTTGCCACGAATTGGCAATGTGTATATCTATGCTTCTTTTTATGTCTTGGTAAGGAAGAGTAGTGGTGGTTGAGGATGAAGTCGAAGTGATTACCTCATTTGCTAGAATATCCGCTTTTTCATTTCCTGGGATGCCCGTATGTGAGGGAACCCACATGAATTCGATTACTTTATGGGTCGAGGTGATGATGTTATGAATGTGGTAAATTATCTCGTTAGAGGGGTTCGGTACTTTGATGGCTAAAAGAGCGGTTAGGAAGTCACTGATTATTAGAATTTTATTATTATTATTATTAATTATTAGTTATCATGTATTCACTCACAATTCATTGTATTTTTTTATAAAGACCTCTTGTTGTAAAGATGCCATAGGCAACTTAAAAAAAATAAAATAACATACATTTATCGTTTATTAGACAGCACTCAGTAACTGTATATATAGAAAACGTATGATTTTTTATTTCGAGGGTCATATATTGAGAACAATATGAGAGAGAGTAAAAACATTTAAATTTAAATTAAAAATTATTATGATAATGTTATGGCAAGTCGCAGTGTGATATTCTGATATAAATTATTGTGCTTAGGAGATGATTGCTCGGTATAAATTTTTGTTATATAAATCATCGTGTATCCATGAGATATTTTCCACCTCTTGTGCAGCCTATCACACGTGCACACATATTCCTATGATATCTCCGAGAATGGTAAAACGTCGTCGTCCGTTCGTACTTTGGTAATATATATATATATATATATATAATATTATATTAATAACTGAAAACATAAATAAATGGACAATTTATAGTGCGTATATTATACACCATGATATTATTATAGTATTTCACAGGGACGTTAATAAATTCGTTTCCCACAGATCATAATATAATGTATATAGGACTATACATGTCTGAACAGTTCCTCGAGTTATTGCAATGTGTGCGTGTGTTTTTTGCGATTTTAATCAAATAAGTATTATGGTGATAAATTATCATGTAGCGCTTATATTTTTTTTACGTGTCATTTTTTCAACGATGATCTCAACCGTCGCGGCGCTTAAGTGCTTCGTATTATATTATACGCCTTTGACGCAATTCGAGCAGTGTAGATTTTACATCGATCATTGCCTTAATCTTTTGCTAAACGTTGACGGCTACAAAATGGACTGTTGAAAGAAGACCTAACTGAAGACTTATGCATATATTACCGTCATCCGCTTCCCGTGCACGATACAACGATAAATTTGCGCGTTATTTTTTTTTTAATATTATTATATTATATATACGATGCACCGGTGTAGAATTTATCGGTCTTATTCCTACACACGAGTTACACGAGGAAAACAAATGAATAGTCGATCACGTGCCTACGACATTATTTACATATACCGAGAACAATAATATAAAAATAAAAATAATAATAAATTGATATGCAAAAATTACGAGCAGTAGGTTATCAAAACGAAAAAAAAGGTCATTTGATTACAAACCCAAACGGAAACCAGGAAACCAATACAATATTAAAAATAATAATATTGTCTAGATCGGCACTCGCACATGGTTGGTGCACAGTACTTCCTCAGCTCTCGCGCAGCACACTGACACCCATTTTAAAGAGGCAGCAACCTGAGGATATATGACTTTAATATTACACCCTTAATTTACACGACCGCAACGATTGCTGGGATTCTGAAGAAATCTGCTAACGGTTACGTCTTGGTTTCCGTGAAATTAGTTTATTATTGGTTCAGCCGCTCAGATAAAATATGTTCAAGCGTGGTGCATATTATTATGAATATTGAATAATATTGTATGCTTATACATATTATTACAGTAAACAGTAATAACAAGGTAAATAATCTTAACAGACTTAAATGAATTTAGCAGGTACCTATACAGTTGTTTAAATTGGTAGAGAGGTACCTATAGGCTATATAAGTCTTTAATAATGAATTAATGGCTAATTGAGTAAGGAATCATTTAAATTACTACTTAAAGGAATAAATAGGCCTCCGGCAACGTACGCCAACTACAAATATTGCTTCCGACGATAAATTTGAATTTTATAGATATTTAAAAAAAAAGAGATTGTAATATGCATACGTATTCTAAAAGATTTTTGTACCTACGCAATTAGTAGTTGATTAATTTATGAGTAAAAATATTCTACCATTATAGTATTAGGACACATCAACTCGGTAGGGTTGGAGTGTTTTGCATCTGTGATCTACAACATATGACTAAGAGTCTAAGACATAGAATTATAATTTTCATATTTTTATAATTAGACTAGCGATAATCAATGTTCACATGTTCTTACCTATGCTTGAATATTGATCATAGTAAATGAAAGTGTAAAATACCCGATACTAAATTTTTTTGGACTTACAAATAGGTATTTCATCACAGAGTTGGCCAGCATAATACAGTGGCGTATCGATTTCTCGATAGCTCGGATAACTGTTCATGCACAAGTCTGTACGACTGTCGTTAAAATAGTGTAATATTATATATTATACGTCTATTTTGGTCTATACCTAAAATCAATAATAAACAATTTAAAACGGTCGAGGCTAATAATTATAATAATTCCCAATAGTAGACCGTTAACAAATTTCATCATCGTCCTGCGCTTTGTTCAAAAATTATAATACTTGATATTAAAATTACGTGAATTATATGTAAGTATGTATTAACAATTACAAGAAATATTATATAATATTATGTATGACTAAATACACAATTCGCATCGTGTGACATTGATAATCATGTCAATAATATTATCAATATTATGATATATTTGCCCACTAGTAATTATTATTGGAAACCGAAATCATGTTTTAAGATGAAACCAAATATTGTTATGTGTACATTATTAAGAAGTTTTAAACAATATATTATGTGTGTGCCGTGTTTTACTTACCACCTGCTACAGCAAAAAATGAAATGTAATATATATTATATTATTCGATAATATGTTAGCTTGAAGTATTATAATAATATGTCAACAACACGAACGTTTTAAATTTCAAAATTAAACTAGTATCGAAGTATTGTCAACTCTGAACAGTGACTTTAAATAAAATTACCAATTATATTCAAAGTTCTGAGGTATGTGTATATTATTGGAGATACTATAATATGCATAAAATAAATATTTACAACGCCTGTCTGCATGTTTTAGACATCCTAACTATGGATATAATTTAAACAAGGCCTCAATATGTTTTATATTATTGTGTTATTATTTGTATTTTTATTAAAATATACATAATTATAACATAAACGAGTGCAATAAAAACGTTTGTTTTACATTATTTAATGTTGTTTACGTTTTATTTTCAAAATACATTTATTTCACTGACACGGCACACAATAACAGAAATAATAATAATCATTACATTAGCGGACGTACGAGTTAACATAGTTAAAAAAAAGCCCAAAATCATTCAAAATTCGTGTAATTAATTTTTGTATAGCGGATTTCGATCGTCGTCAAATCGTGTTCACACGGCGTCTTTGGTAGGCAACTATAGATACTTTATCGTTCTGTTCAAAATCCACAAATCTGCAGACTGGCGTAACATTTTACCTATCCAGATTCATTTTATTCAACAAAACATATACTGCATACGTACAATTTGACACGTCCTATTAGGTAAATGTTGTTAATATAATTGGAATATATTATTTATTTTAAAAATATGCAAAAATATACTAAAATATACCATATAAATATTATTAAATAAACACGTATTCTATAATTTTTTTTTTTTCAAATTACTCTAAATAAATATGTTAAAATACGCTAATAAAATATGATAAAATGAACATTCAATACAAAAACATTAAAAAAATTCTAAAATCTATAAACTTATCTGTTATCTTTAAATTTATTTAAGCTATTCAAATGAATTGTATGAAACAATAACACGGTGCTTTAAATTTCAAAAGTAAACGATCTTCTTTTAGACCTTAATAAATTCTTATATTTGCTAAAACTTCACATGACGTAATTTTTGCATATATAAATTTTGTTACTTCTCCAGGAGTTATGTTTAGTCAATCTTCATCTAGATTGTTGTTATTTAAAATTTTATGTATCGTAAACATAAATTTTAGTTCTGTATTTTTTTCTAACACATTTTTTAATTTTTTGTTGATTTTTTCAGCGATGAGTCCTTTGTTTTGGCTAAGTTTGAATTTAATATTTTTAATGATTTACTTAAATGTTGAGTTACTTGAAGCGCTTATTTGATGAAACTGCTTAATCAAAAATATTAAAAATAGTGTTTTTCCATTAGTTTTAAAAACTGTATTAAAAAACTCTTTAACGTATTGTCAAAGTTTTACACTGGCACTTTGTATTTTTGGCATTTTAACGAAACCAATACAGTTTGCAAACAACACGGCAAAAATCACCACATACGCGATATACGATAATGACTCGGTCAAAACACAAACCAACTATTAACTAGAAAAAATGCAGTAATGCAGTACAGTATTTTACTATTTATGTATTGACAGTGCAAGATACAAGTACAGGTAACCTTCAGCGTGGCTACATACTAGTTGCGTTCCAAAGATGTCTACGAAAAAAGGTCTAATTCTAATTACTGCTCGGTTTTTTTATTAATTCAAGATAGAATATAATCACAGTATAATATAGATACCTATAAGTACATCTTAGTTGTCACTTTACTACTGCTAAGAAAGTAAAAACGTTTCGCTGCTTTTTTTGTTTATGTTTTAATTTATTTATAATGTCGAGTGAAAAAAATCGCAGTTTATTTGTAATCGATGGATATACATTTTGTTTCTATAAATATTTAAAAAATAATGTTGATCGATTTGCTTTACAAAAAATACTTGTACAGTATATATTCATTTAAATAATAATAACGTAATTATTAAAAAAGCTTTAAATCATGAAAACCATGAAAAAGATAGTGATGAAACATTAAACAGACAAACTGTAAGTAATCAAGTGGAACGTAAAGCTTTTGATGATATTAATGAAAAGCCAAGTAAAATTATTCATAGCCACCTTACACAAGACGTAGACACCTTGACAACATGCGATTTAACATTAATAAGAAAAAATATTCATCATGCTCGATCATCTATTATGCCAAAGTTACCTGTAGATTTGAATGAATTACATATTTCTCTAGATAATAGAGTCATTTATTAATTACAAATCGTACATCAAATATTTTTTATTTGTAAAAACACATTAAACATTTTATTATTTTCTATTGAAACCAATTTAATATTTTTGAGTAAAGTTAATACAATTTTTGTAGATAGGACCTTTAAAAGTTGTTTAAAATTATTTACCTAAATATTTACAATTCAAGGTTTACAAAAGGATAATTATTTACCACTTTTATTTTTATACTTTCCAATAAAGAAACTAAAACATATGAAAAGACGTTTATGCACATCATATCTGAATGTAGCAAACTCAACATAACATTTTCACCAAAAACAGTTTTTACTGATTTTGAAAAGGCGATTCATTTAGCTTTATTAAATATTTGGCCTTCTATTAGTTTAAAATGATGTTGATTTCATTTAGCCCAAAGCTGGTAGCAAAAAATATAGACAATTGGCTTAAGTAATAAGTATAGACAAAAATAACTGAAATCGGTAAATATTTAAAATACTTTTTTGACTTACCATTTTTGAATTCAAATGATATAAGTGACTGTTTTACAGATTACTTAATGGCTATTCAATCAAAAAATGAAAAAGTAGAAATATTTGTTGATTATATATTAGAAACATACATTTCAAATGAATCTAATTTCCTTCCTTTTTTGTGAGCAGAATACTCGGAGTTTACTATACACACTACCAATAGTTGTGAGGATTTTCATTCGAAATTCAACGATTTGTTATACAGTGCTCATCTTAATATTTTTATACTCATCGAATCGATGCTCTGAAAAATATTCAAATTTTATATATACTTATATAAAATTAAAAAGCACTCATTTAAATATTCGTAAAACATACATAATTGACAAAGAAACATTTATTAGAAATGCTATGAAACGGTTAAGAGAAAACATCTAATGATGCTACAGACAGTCTTAAGTTTGTATAAAAATGGGAAGGAAAATTAAACATTTTTAATTTTAAATTTCTGGCCGCAATTCATATGTAACCCAAAAAAAAACTTGGGCCGCAATTCGGAAGAAATTTTTACCGCGGAACGCAACTAGTAGCCATCCTTCAGCGTAAGAGTTTACGACGAGATAAGATAAGATAGTTTAAATTATTTTTAAGTATTTTTGTACAGCGATGAAATTAATTATAACGAGATATACCATAAAAATGTTCGCGTTTTTGGAATTAAGATATACAATAATATGCATTTTTTTTCAAAATATGCAAAAAAAAAAATACCACCATTTATCTCATCTTGAGCTGATTCGTGGATATTATTAACAAAAATAGTAATAAGAAGTTGCAAAAAAACATACCAATGCATATAAATCCTAGCCCTAATTGTAATAATACGACGTACTAAAGACGACATGCCGCGGTTGTATATGTGCCGATAACAATTTGTTTATAAGGTATGGATAACGTATAATATTCACGGGTACAATATGAACATAAACGCTTTGTATAATTATATAGGTATTATCAAAACAATAGAGCAGTAAAAAGTCAATGAATCAATAATCATGTTGCCGGAACTCGGAGGACAGGGCAATGTGGATATTATATTTGAAAAACGAAAACAATCGGGGAACGGAATTTGGAATATTAATTTAATGTTTAAATGTTATTAACGATAATTTCACGTCGATAGTTTTCGAACAATATTACGTTGTTTTCTATTTTAATACCCATCAGCTGTTTTACCCATAATAGTTTGCAAGAAAGTTCGCCTAATAAACAACGCCGTACAAGTTTAACCCATTTGTGCAAGTACTTGTACCGTGTACGAAACAGCGTTTTAATTTACATTGAACTTTACAAAATATATATGTTATCCATGCCCACGTTAAATGAAACAAAATTAGTACCTAGTTTATAATATTATATAATATATTTGATACGCATTACACTTATTATGGACCACCCGAATTGTGTTAAAATAAAATTTGGTACGTCAACGTCGTGTTGGCGTTGTACAGAGTATTTATTTTCGAGTTTTAATACGACACTATAATATAAGAAACATCGGTCCAATTCGATTTAATGAAGAGTTATTATACTATATATAACAAAAATGTGATTTATTATTAACGATTGATCGCTCGTCTGTCATGCAATTAAAATAAATATCACTATTACGACAATAATTCATAGAACATTTAAAAGTCACAAATATTAGGTGATACGTCATACAGTATTTTCTAATTCTTTGTCCAGTATACAGTTTTGTTTTGTAAAAAGAGTTGAATGTCAAAATACATTATATTATTATGTTATACTGTTTTTAAACTCTATATCACTTTTATCATAACATTCAAATACACTAAGTAGCCAATTTTAGCATATTATCTAAAATACGGAAGACATATTCAATAAATACAATGTAATTTTTATTATAACCTGCTCGCAACACAAAAAAAAAAAAATTCTAAAAATCTATGTTCGACAATAGTTAAATATTATCGTTGGTTATTTTTCAGATTTCGGAAAATACCGTTTTGCGACACGGCCAAAAAGGTTTTAGATTTTTTTCAACGTTCGGTGTGTTATAATTAATAATATTATTATTAGGTATATGTTGTTTTACGTGTTTCTGGTTCTCCAGTACATAATTTACCACTGCAGAGTTTATACAAATCAAATTATTAAGGATTGACTTGATTTTTCACACGGTCGGTCGACCAATCACAACGTAAATATATTATAATATTATGATTTCCACGCGTACGTTTCGTTATAAAACTTTTATTAACGGAATCTTACGTCAGGCTAATTCAATTATGCCGCCGCCGTGTACGTTTATAGCTGTAAATTGTGTCCCCGGGTCGGATGTTAAATCGCGCTTAAACGGTAGCGAATGGCCAAAATCGAATTTACTGATTGCAAAGTTTGGACGTCCGATTTACACAAAGGCACAGTTCGGGTGCCGTTTAATGTAGGTACCTACCTTAAACCAATTTGTCGGATTTTCGCGGTAGCGGTTGACATTTTAGCGTAATGTCGCGGGGTCGTGGTTTTATTGTGTCCTCTTCGTAACCACATATATGTTACATATATATATATATATATTGCATTAAAGCCGCAGCCAGCCTTGCAACATAGTATAATAATAATAATAGTTGTAATTATTCGATTAGCGAGCGAAACGGAATTTGCGAAATAATAACGGCCGGCCGAACGATGAGATACGATATTAAAACAATAATATTATATAGTGTATTATATTTATATTGTAATAATATTATTTTATCATACACTTGTCCTATTCGAGGGGTATAATATATATATATATATATATATATATATATATAAACGAAATATTTGTAATCGCTATTATATCGTCTTCTAACTGCGTTGATCAAATCAAGTCGGAATAATATCCGCAGCCTCGATTCGAGGTGTGCAAAATTGCCAACAAATCACACTTTAAAGTCCAAATTTTTTCGGTATTTTATGTGAGTGCTTTTTTAAAAAGCATAAGACCTACTATGAGAATAGAACTTTTAACAACCCACAGGAAAATACAATACATATTATTTTGTTTGTAGTAAACGGACGAAAAAAAGTCAATGTTTGGTTTGTTGAACGTTATTGTAATAGTTTAATAATATAATTAAAAACAATCAAGACATTACAGTGTTACATCTAGTGATGGGAACAATCGAGTGAAAATAATCGAGTAACTCAATTATTTGAGTAAATCGAGTAACTCAATTATTTGAGTAAATCGAGTAACTCGATTATTAGAAAAATAATCGATTGCTCGGTCAAAAATAATCGAATAAAAAATTAGTAATTATTAATTACTATTTTTATATTTACTTGTTTATAATTTATAGTAGTTGGTATAGTTATTATTTATTATTTTTTTTTTTTATAATTATTCCGATTCGTATTACGAAAACTGAATCAGTAATCACTTATCATTCTTATCTACTAATCTACTATTGACTAATATTATAATATATTCCGGTGGCGGTCGCATGATGAGGAGTGGAGGACGTTATTACTTATTACTTATTATCCCACGGCCCCGCGCCGCCGCACCGGGTTTATTCTACGAATATAAATAAAAATAATTATAGGTATCTACAAATGTCAAAAAAGTAAACTACGAAATACATGTATGTATTATTAGTCTGTACTATCTGGAATTGAAATGGTTTTTATTATTATTTATATCTATTGTGAATTATAATTTTGATCACATAAATAGATTATTTGTTATTTTGGTATATTTTAATTTTGTTTGTATGTTGTATTGTATTTTTGTTATCGTTAATCGTTCATTTTATCGTCAGCGTATGTAGTGGCTTAGTAAGTTATAAAAATTAAATAATATCACTATTTCAGTTTTCTTGAATAATTATAATAAATATTAAAGAATAAAGATAGGTACAACCCAGATTTTTTTTTTTAAAGTTTAAAATGCGACTCGGTAGTAAACAGCGTTTTACGGCGTGGGAGCATTTTAAAAAAAATGTTGAAATTTGTAAAAAAGATCTAAAATTCTATGGAAATACAACTAACTTAAAAGGTAAATATAAAATAGTTATTAATTTATTTTATAGTGAATAGTAATAAATTTAATAAGTGTTATAAAATAAAAGTGTATGAAAAATCGTACTCATTCTGATATTATTATTATAATTTCTAATACAGTAGTCACTCGATAATTCAAAATTCAGGGGATCGAGTTAAAAATTCGATTTATAGAGGTTTTCGATTTACCGAGTGTTCGAATAATCGAGGGAAAAAAATTAATTCGAATTAAAGAGAGGTGAAAAATTGTATATATGTATGTATTACGTTTATTTTGACATTCAATGTTTATATTTTAATTCATGTTTATCGAGCATACATTTGAGTAATATTATTTGAGTGATTCTTATCTATTCGATTATTATATCTCGATTACTATTCTTTCGATTACTTTAATCGAGTGAATTACTCGATTATTATAATATCTCGATTATTCCCATCATTATATAGTTACATCATTCATTCGAATTGTAAGAATACATACATCATTGGGCACATATTAATTAGGGTGCATGTCCATGATACGTGTCTAGATCCTACTTTTTTCCGAAATTGTTTAAGTACCTGACCATGGAATTCTGTTCGTTGATAATAAAATTAAAATCTAATACGTTACATTTAAATGCATGTAACATTTATTTATAAAGTTATTAAATAATATGAAATTACAAAAATATTACATATTATATTTGAGAGGACATAATAAAAAAAAATTTGTTGGAAACAGGAGGTATCCCTCATCCCGAAAATAAAATTCCTGGTTACATGTCTACATAATATGTGTGTTGTAAGATGCGTGATTGAAAAATAATATATTACTAATTGATTTTTAAAAATTAATAATAATATTAATAATTGAGTAGGTACTTTGTCATTTATAATAATATATTATTTTACGTGTAAGATGTATACGAATTTTATATATTATGTTACCGTGGCAATTATAATATTTTATTCTTTAAGCAATGATATAAATTACTGTAGGATTAAACTAATAATTACTGACAATGTCAGGTGGTGTTGAATAATGAATTTAATAATTATTCATATTGACGTATATTTTTAGACAACGTTATAATTTTTGACAAAACTAATTTTGTCCTTGCCTGGACTTCCTCCATCGTTACTTATCGGCTCGGATATCTATTTATAAGTTCAACATATACCTATTATCTAAATTACTAAATATACATAAATAAAGTAGGTAACATACATATTTATGTACAAAGCTACGATTGACTTCGGAATAAAAATATTATAGTTTTCTTTTTATTCGTTTTATTTAGAGTCTATCGTATTTTACGTGAATACAAACATACGTGTTTGGGCTAGACACGACCCTTAAAGTTGCACTAGGACCAGAAACTGAAGAGAACACCAAGATGTTACTCTTTTTGAAAACAACAGGTTTTTACAATTTAATCTAATAATAATATGTAAATCACTAGGATATACAATGTATCCATACTTACCTCATAATTTCGTATCAAAAAAAAAAAAAAAAAATTCTTGTAAAAACTGTAAATACTTAAACCTAAGTTAAATTGTAACTAATGGCCATAGCTGCCGAGTTTATTTGATCAATAAAAAAAAAAAAACATACGTGTACACGGATATTGTGAACACGTAAATGTAACAAAATAAAACACGTATAATTATTATACGTGAATTAATAAATGCTAAAACACGTGAACACATATCGGAGTCATAATCACGTAAATACGAATTTGTTAATCAAGTAAATACGTGAATTTGTTAATCACGTGAATAATTTTAACTGGTATGAAAATTTATATTATTTATTATTTCTATCATAATAAATAAATATAAATTTTAAAAAAGAAATAATTGTCGACTAATGATTTCTTGAAGGTTGTCACATTATATTACATTACAAAAACCTATTTTAAACACTGATTATCTTCATTTTGTCGTATTTTATTTAAAGATTTATTTATAATTTAGCGATTAATTTTATTATCTTTTTAATGACATTTTATCAGACTTTATTATGTTATACCACAATATTTTTGGCGAAATATTAGATATTATGTGTAGAGTTTCAATTCTATAGTTTATGTTAGTTACAACAGTCAACCGTTGGCTTTGCGTGTAGCCATATTAAGCGATCTCAAGTATATAAGTTTTTTCAAAAAATGGGTAAAAGAAAAAGTTGGGTGTAGGACTATGCTAAGCTAGAAAAATATCGTGCCTATTGTAATTTATATGATGATCAAAATGAATTCTCCTGTGTCGGTGGCAGTGGCGGTTCTGGTAGTATTTTTTTGGTGAGGCAACCTATGTATCAACCCCCCCCCTTCTTAACAAAAATAAGATTTCACAATAAATGGAATTTAAAAACATAAAAATAATTTTAATTGTATATGTATTAATAATATACTTATTTCGTATAGTAAATACAAAATAATATAATAAGTAGGTAATAGATAATAAACAG
>JACXSJ010004049.1:0-16605 GCA_014851325.1 Pentalonia nigronervosa
AAAAAAAAAAACTAATATATTCTCAATTATATCCTATATGTATACATTTATTTTTGTATTATTCATCCCAAGAATATCCATGTCGGAAATCATCTGACGGGATGATTCTTCAATTCCCTTATTAATTATACAATTATCAAATAGGTCTATAAATATTTCACAACTTCTAATTCTTGACAAAAAGAAATAAAAAAATATTTAACAGATTGTGCGAGTAACAAAAATGTATCCTAAGTATATATTAGGTGCATAATATGTTTATAATATAATAAAACCCTCGTTAACGGTTACACTTTTGTCGGGAATGTGTTTCGTTGCACAATTTTCGTAAAAACGTTTCACAAGGCCCTACAACATATAATATTAGGTGCAATATGCAGGGATTGCAAACGTTATAATAACGTTATGTATGACAAAAAAACGGTAGAAATTTATAATTAAAATGGAAAACGGTAGTCACAAATAATTAAGTATCGCAAATCAAAACATAACGATCAACAAAATTCAACGCAAAACGTAATTTATATTGAATATCATTAAACGAAAAATAACGCAAAACGAAATAATTTAAAATCCACTTACTTAAAAGTTATAATATCGGTTTCGTAGTTATTCCACGGAATTTAACAATCGATCCAAGCATTTATTATATTCCGTGTCTGGGCCATTCAAATATTATTTTTAATGATAAACGCAAAAATTGCAAATAACGTAAAAAAATAAATGTTTGAAATACAAGTCCTGGGTATATGTGTTTGCACCTGCGTAGCCTATATTATAATATGTTACAGAGTGGTTTGTGGTCACCGAGTCATCTTTTCAGGACCCGTTGCAGAATGTTCACGTACAACGGTGCTACTTATATATGTACGTAACATATATTACACCCAAATAATATTCTCTGTACATAATAGAGGAGAAAAAAATCGATTTTTATAACACGCGGTTTTCGATGGTATATTATAGTATATATTGATATTGAAAAGTCTGCCGCTGTGCCGCTGGAGTGTCCCTACTTGCGCGTCGAGTGCTCCGGCTACTTATATTATGTTGTATCGTCATCGCGGGGAGTCTTTATATTTCACGAACATATTATATTATTATTTAGTATTATAATATTTCATTTATTGCCGCGCGGCGGCGAAATCGAAAGCCGCGATTATATCTGTCTTCGCGGCCAAAATACTGTCCGTTGCAGGCGCCGCGCCGCGTTTATATTGTCTACGAATTACAATACAATACAGCGGTATAGGTGTATTATAATATAATAGGTATTTACCACCCACACGGTTACGTAATATATTAATTATACGATAACGCGTCCGATACGTTTAATATTTGACAGCAAGTGGTTGGTCGCAGGCACGCGGTACACGCCGTAAACAAATTTCTGCAGTGTGCACTTTTATTCGTAATATTATTGTCATTATTATTTATTGCTTACAAAATATAATATAAATGACCAAATTTTAGACAGACATTTTGATTGATAAAGTGTCCCCACGTCTCGTTATAGCGTTAAACTACTGTCTACCGTAAAATTGAATATGTTATACAAATATTATGTGACATTTACTTTGCTGTCTACTGCGGTGCGAATTTCAACAGCTTCAATAACGAATACTTTTGAACAACAACACAGAAAACTGAATACCCACTTACCAATAACAGCTGTACGGCGATAGAACATTATATAGTGTATACCAGAGGTCACCAAATGGACGAACTTTATCTGTCCCATAAACAGGAAATTTATTTTAAAATTACTTTTTTTCTTTTGATTTATTATGAATTAATTTTAATTTTGACTTTACTTCCTTTGGATAAACATAGTATAGATACATAATATTTTGTTAGATATTGAAAACATCTTTAATTCTTCAAGTGGCCCTCCAAAATTATTAATTGGTGATCCCAAACGTATGCCTATATATATGTTATAAGCATTATAGTCACCCTTCCTTAATTCTCCTTTTTACCTTATTACAACTCATATTGTTATGCATCACAGTTATTATTATTGCTGTGTGTCGGTGTTACTGGATATGTGTACCTAAATATCGTATACTTTTTATAATAATAATTTTTAGACTACATTGTGATTCTCGTGGCTGCAGAGATCATTTAATATTTATATTTAAATCAACATAGATTTCAACATTCCATACACTGCACACAACATTTTAAAGTCGTTCGAGTTCATTATTTTTATATATTAATAAAAATGTTAAAATAAAGTGCAACGCGTGCACGTGTGTATGTGTTTTTGTGTGTGTATTTAACGTGTAGCGAGAATATTCTTTTTATGAGAGCTACAGAGAATACGGAAAACCCGTTTTCACCCAAATCGATTGGTACCTACTTTTTTTAATTCATATAAAATAACGATTCTAGAGACTTGACATTTTGACCGATTAGTCATTTATTTTAACATCTTATAAACAAGAAATAACTTTTAACAAATGTATTTTTGGAACTCTAGAATTTTGAAAATTGGTTGTTCATCTTGTAACATTAAAAAATAATCTTATTTTAATTTTATACGTCATGAATATTAATATTCTCTGACACTCTAAACATACATTTAAATGCATTAAAGACTTGCTTTATACATATTTTTAGATTCAGAGTGAAAATTCAGAGGAGAATATAATATAATATTACATTAGATTTAGCGGTTGATATTAGAAGATTTATCTACTTCTGTTTTTGCTTTTTTTATTCTTCCCCTCATTTGTGACAAATAAATTAAATTATTGACACCGCTAATCTATG
The DNA here is from genome assembly GCA_014851325.1 of Pentalonia nigronervosa. NCBI lineage: Eukaryota > Metazoa > Arthropoda > Insecta > Hemiptera > Aphididae > Pentalonia > Pentalonia nigronervosa. The sequence goes on from JACXSJ010004049.1 coordinate 2,776, forward strand.
TAAGTATACCTACCTACCTATCTACAAGCACTGACACATCGCTATATTACAATACTTATTAGTTAATTTTATAAAATATCAGAGTATCCTTGAATGTTACAAATCTTTTTCAAAAAAAGTACCTTACTGCTCGCAACTATGGCCTAAGAAGACACCCTATATATCCGCATAGAAACGTGATATGTATTTTGGGCCGTAGTCATTTTCCTTTAAAAACGAGATACCGTTTTCCTCCACTGTCCATTTTTCTCCAAAAAAATAAAAAATAATTCTTGACTATTTTCCATTTGCCTCCAATAATAGTTAATATAAATAATTTATGCATAGCAAAAAAAAAAAAAAAAATTAAATTATTATAATATTATATTTTTTTTTTAAATATAATATATTTTAGCAACAAATGAATACCTATTTAAAGAAAAGAAAAATTAGACATAATAAGAATAATTATTTTACTTTTTGTAATTACATATCTAAAAATGTCTTTATTTTGCAATTTAATAATTGCATTGTCAATTGCTCCACGACGTTTGTTTGCTCGGTAGTCTTTCGATATTTTTGGAGTATGAATACTTCTTATTTTATAATAAATATCAATTCGAATTTACTTTATAATATTGAATCACATAAATATGTTTGGTTTTTCTTTATAAAAAATGTATAAATATTGGAGGAAAATAGACATAATTTTAGTAGAGGAAAATGGAAACCAATCTTTTTTTTCTGGAGGAAAATAGAACTGGCCGTATTTTGTCAGTTTTACAAATATACAACATGGAAAATTTGCATTCATTAGAATTAAATTGTGTGTTGTTAATTTTAATAAATTAATGTAATTAATATAATTAATGTTAACCTACTTCCCAACATAAATATAAAAAATAATCTATATGTCTGTATGTTGGATTTTTAAGCGAGTTATGAACATTTTTAAATTCTAATATTTTGCATACTCATTAATATTATACATTTTGTATACTTATTATTATCTATTTGATACTTATACTACCTACGTATCTCGCCTGAAAATTGAAATATCTTTCAACAACACCAACATACGAATAGATACCTGTTAGTTAAACCTTATTAAGTCTTGTAACCATTCAGTATTCACTTTAATATTAAAGCAAACAACAGAAAATTGCTGCAGGTTCTGTAATAACAATTGATGTTTATCGTCAGATGAACACAACACGTGGTATCGCATTTTAATTTTGTTATTTGTACATAAAACAATTCAATGTACCTAATCGTTTACGTGTTGGAAGTTTTTCTATTTTCTCAATAGCATTTTCCCCAATTTTTCAAAATATAACTATACATTTTACATTCAGTTTCCACGCCGCTATATAATATATAGTAATGAACAATAATATATGATTGTACTTTAGTCTCGCAGACGCACAATACGAACGGAAAAGAATAATGCGAATATAGTGATGATAATAATAAAAATAAATCAAAATAATCACCGGAAGTGGTGGAAATAAAAGACAAAACGGATGAAAGATAAAACGGCAAAATATGTAAGCGGGTGACACTGTCTCGGGATCCGGAACTTAGCAGAATCTTTGGCGTCTCGTTCACGGGGTCACGCTCGAAAACAATGCTCGGCGACGATGGCGACGACTTCACAATATTCGATAAAATAATATTATAATACATTTAAATATATTTTTTTTCATATTCGCGCGCGCATAAAACCGTGCGATATGTGTACCACGCGAGACGTAGGTAAGCGTGACACGGAAAATTCGAGAGAAAAACCTAAAAATGTACATAATATTGTACATTATTATTATTATTATTATGTATATGCGCGCATAGGACGGCAAAACACGACGACGTTATTACTGTTGCCGTCGCCGCCGTGTGCAAGAGTAATGAGGTTTTGTTTTGCTCTCCTCTTCTTGGGCGGCGTGCGTGCGTGTGTTTGTCTCTTTCGTCTAACCGACTAACGAGTCCGTCGTGCTTATATATCCTCTTTCTCTGTCTCTCTTTATTCCCCGTGTTTTTCAGCTTTTTCGTCCGGAACGTTCCCGCCGCTCCTCGTCTCGTCGTCGGTCGTCGGCGTACACCGGATATAAGGACCGACGACTACGACTACGACGACGAGGTAGGTATAATATAATATAATCGATAACACCGCTCACCCGGACGGGCGTGGCTGGCTAATTGACGGGCGGGTCCACGCCGGCGGTCGATCCGATCTGGTTCCGCCCCCTTTCCACGTTTATATGTATATATGCATATTGTACACGTGGAGTCGACGCGACCACGATTTTATGTATATTTTTCTCTCCTCTTTTGTACGGTTTTTTTTACCCATTTTTCGGGACGTGTCCTGCTCTTGAGCGCTCGTTCTACATATATACATATATTACTATTATATATACGGCCCTGAAAGGTATACGACAGCGCGCACACACATCATATACCTATATATATATATATATACACGCGTGCGACGAGCTCGGCAGAGTATACACACTCAGTTGGGTGCGCGGGGGTACGTTTCTACTACACCCCCCCCTCACCCTCCCACCGATAAGGGTTGGCGCAGCGCATACATCGCCTACCCCACACCCGTTTTATATACAGCACCGTGCTCCGGCTGTGTGCACAGTGCACACGGCAGCAGCCGTCGTTAAACAAATTCGACTTTTCGCCCGCGAGACCGACCGTCCGCGTATTATAAATATATATATACACGCGTCCTATTTACATGTTGTGTAGGTTGTCATATACATTATATTATATAATATATATATACATATTTGATAAAAGTATATTATGATGAAAAGTTACTCGCCAGAGTAATAAAACTCGTGTCATTTGTATATATACTTATATTATATATATATATATATATATGCGTGTGTGCATGTATGTATACATAAATGTACTCACTCACCCTTACTGTGTGCGCTACAAAGAACTACGCTCCGCACCACGCTGCAGATAGACCCTATAAGTGGAATATATATAAAAATGTGTGTGTGTGTGTGCGTGTGTGTGAAATATATAATAGGTACACCTATATAGGTAGAAAAATGTTGAAATAAATCTGTCTATATATATGTATATATTTACATCATTATATTCTTTTTAACCATTGCTCCACCGGTCACGTTTACACGTATTTTACATTTGTCTATATTCAGCATGTAATAGTCTAGACTTTATAACTATATGTACTTATATAATTTATATAAATGTTAACCTATACGCGCGTTGCACCACGGCTATAAGAAGAAGCTGTTGTTTAATAAAAAAAATATTTCAAAAATATTCTTAGATCAATATCTAATTGTAGATTAATATTATAACTATGTAATGTAATTTATATTTACACACACACACACACACATACGCACAATTATGTATAAGTTATAATTACGTCTCATCATTATCGCCGCACTTGCTTCGATTTAGTAATATTAAATGCATTGACTTTCTCACAAGCATACAAAATAGTTTTTTTAATGTAATGTGTTTATTAAACATGAAAATAATACAAGTATACTATATTATCAGCTTTTTATGTATACTATTATTTTGTATTCGAATAAATGGTTGAATAGGTATTCAGAATACTTTATTAAATACTTGAAAAATTATTCGAATTTTCTAAGAATATTATTTTTTAAATATTATTAGTTACCACTACCCATAGGTATTTATATTTTATAAATACAAATACATTTATTTTTAATAAAATAAAAATACTAAAAAACATTTTATTTTTATACATATTTAAATATATATTTTAAAGTTTATAAAAGAATATTTAAATACTTTACAAGACTGTATAATATTTATATCTATAAATATATTTATAGATTTTTAACTATATTTATATTTATATCTATATTATTAAAGATTTTTGTAGGTATAATAGCATATTATAACGATGATGACTATTTATTTATTATTATAGTTCTCGTCTAATTAACACGCGTTTACAGAAAACAAGCTATATTGTAAATTAATTAATGTTTTTGTTTTCCGTGATATATATTTTATGTAGAGTTACGACAAGATTTAAATACAAGCGTATGATATAGGTAGGTAGATTATAATCTATTTTAGTATTTTATAATATAAGAAGAAAATTATGTTAATACAACATAGTCACACAATTATCCATACACAAATAATATGTCATACTGAATATTACATTTTTATACAGAGATGTATTATGTACAAACGGATTTTAAGCAATGGAATTACACCCTCTCACCATGCTCGACTCCACAGTTGTAGGGTTTGTACACATTGTCTCTAATAATAAGACATAAAATATAATTTGTACCTCGTTGTTTGTGTGATTTAGATATTTAAATCAGGGCTTGTGTTTGAAAAGTAAATTTCGTTTTACGTTATTTACAATCTAAACGTTACACAATTTTTGCTTTTACCGTCAAAAATAAATATCTAATGCGGATAATGGCCCAGATACGGAATATAATAAATTCTTGAATTGATTGCTAAATTGCGTGGAGTAATTATTTTTACGAAACCAATATTATAACTTTTAAGTAAGTGCATTTTAAATAATTTCGCTTTGCGTTATATTTTGTTAAATGATATATTTTATATTTTGTTAGTCGTTATAATTGTGGTATTTAATTATTTTTGTTTACTGTTAGGTTAGTTAAGGTTAGGTTAATTACGTTTACTAATTTCAATATTTTTCGTCATATTATATATAACGCTATTTTTACGTTTGTAAGTCCTGATTTAAATAGGTTGCGTAGTCTATATATAGGAATAGGAAGACAGGTTGTGGTAGATATCAGTGTCTCTACATATTATAATATGTGCATTTAGTTATTTAGTATCAAAGTTTTGTAGGTACTCAATTTGCAGGCAATGTAGGAATTGGAAATGAATATCTACTATAAAATCACAAAAACTAAAGGATTAAAATCATTGTGGAAAGTAAAACTGGAAATGGGAGCTATATAGACTGCAAGCCTGTAATCGCGTGAAGTGATAAAATAGTCACTCAAAAAATCAAATTACCATCTTTACCTGCAGTATTTATACATATATTACATAGACACCTAGCTATTAATTTATGTCTAAAATGTGTATTCTAACATAATATATACAATAACTGATGTTTAGAGTTAAAAATAAAACAAATTAATCGTATATATTATAATTATTGTTCCATGAATATTATACTAGGTATTATAATATTATAATTTATTTTTGCATATTATGTAAAATAGTTTTAATTTTATGATTATATTTTTTATTTAGAATACAGAAAAAAGATTAAATTCGTGTTTAAAAAATATTTAACGCATATATAGATACCATAAAAAGTCACATATATTTATATTTCCTATATAATTGCAGTAGATAACATGTCCAAAATCTTTTAAATACAATAATGGGCTGTCCCTTAAATATGTGCAGCTAGTTATATACGAGATGTCACATGATCTTGTAATATGTATAAATATTCATATTCTGATCAATTAGTCGATTCTATATAAAATAAATATGATTTAAATTTTTTAAAAGTTTTTACATTTTTTAAGTACATGATTTTATAATAATTAAAACAAAATAGTTTTTAAAATAGCTTAGCGAACCTTTACTGCTTACTGATGGCTTACAGATGTGGAAAACTTATTGTTTAGAAATTATTAAATGCATTGAACAAAAGATACATTTCATAACCTTCCGGGCACATGTATTTGAACAATTTGTTCACTGTACGTGAACTCGACGAAAAATAAATAACGAATAATGATAATTTATCAACCAACAAACGAATACGATCGACTTTTTCTATAATAAACACGTGTTAGGAGGTATATTACATGACTGGTGTCTGATTATATTATACATATTGTTTAAGTATAATAATATTACCGATTTCGTTTTACATTAAATAACAATTATCTATATATTTATATTACTATTACTGTGCTACTGTATTGTTTGTGTGTGCCTACATACACTGTACAATAAATATTATATTATTATTATGTGCGTACGACCGACGGCACTCACAGCGGTGTTCTCGTTTAATACGTTTTTCAAGTCACTTATCATCGCGACGGGGGAACAAAATATTAATAAAAAATAATATTTACTTATATTATACTCCCCCGGTGCATTATTATCGGCGGGTAGAGATCCGTTAATCGTTTCCGAATACGCGCGTGTGCACACAAATACGCGCGCGCACGCACACAACGCTGAGTAAAACAAATACGTAATGAAACGCAGCGGTAAACGTTGTATGTTTAATATGTATTATAATATTATATTGTTAGTAGAAATTAATATATGGTTCAATTGATTTTTGTCAATATTTCCGCAGTATTTACATTAGGATTTTAGTGATTTTTATTGCCATACTTGTTGGTGTCACCTGTACTTACACACCTAAGCGATACATTGTATTGAATTAAAAGTGTTATCACGCGCGAAAGCTTGTAATTCGCACTAAAATAAAGACATGTCATTTTAACCACTGCAAGTAGGTAGCCGAATATAGTGTTTGTTATTTGCGCCAAAATGGCGGTATGTAATTTGCACCATCGCAGGTAGTCGAAAATAGTATTTGTAATTTTAATAACTAAGTTTCTATCGATTAATTCGATTATTCATGAGTGTTCTCGAAGACGTCGAGACTACATTTTTTTAAACTTTGTTTCTAGTAATAATAATAATTAGACTTTATTCGTAGCACGAAAATAAATAATCCAAATTGTATACGAATAATTTAAAATCATTATAAGTGTTTTTTTTTTTTAAAAAAATACGTTTTTTATATATTATTGTTTATTAGGTAGCTTTTAAGTGAATAATTACGTACCGTAGAACGGTGTAAATAGGCAAGTGAAATAACCGCTCAGAATCAAAAACGAATTATTCAGTGTTATTGTAGCCTCTCATATTTTAATATCTTATTCTACACTATCGAAACGCGTACTTGTAAGGTATTATCAAAAGAATAAGCGATTTGAATTTTCCCGCAAATTACAATTTCTATTTTTTATTACCTATATTACCTGGGATGGTGCAAATTTCCAACCTTTATTTTGGTGCGAATTCTAAACGCATTTCGCAAATATTGGCGCAAATTACACATGTTGTATATACATTATGGGTCAATTTTGGTGTAGATTGACAAACCGTCATCGACAACGCATTGTCCTCATATAGTTTTACAACTATTAGTACATTAACTACACTACTATTAGTGTGCATTTCGTAAGTGGATTTTCCACCCAGGTATGATTTGCTTTCGAGTACACCGGACGGAACCAGATTGCACTTTAACCGAGACACATTCAAACCTACCTAACCATAAACTAGGCGTGTCGTTTCCAGTCCGTCGTAGGCCAGTCCGACCAGGTCTGATTTGTCCTGGAATTGCGACTGAAGAGTGATAACTATATATATATATTCATACTGTAGACGTCAAATTTCGGCTTTAATCTTTACTCTTTTTGACATACTCAAAAAACCTGCAAACATATTATAATAGGTACCATGAACCGCCGATTAATCAGCGTCATCAACATAACAAAATAGATTTATACTTTATGAGACTTTTAACAGCAGGACAGTGCATGCACACATATAGTATTGACCTATAATTTGGTATACTTAGGTATAGTATTGATTTGCAAGGGAACTCCTGACAAAAATGAGGTGCTGGTGCTCCAGACTTAGTAAAGTATGTGATTCAGTTTTGAACTACTGTGTTGGTTTTTCTGTTTCAACCAAAATTATATAGAAATTCTCAATATAACACATACAAAATACAAACAAATCTTCGGACTCCATTGATATGTATTATACTTTTCCCGAGTTACTCAATTAGTATATTTTCCGTTTTTCCAATCGCGGTTTCAATTGGAATATTTTCTTTAATAATTTGGGACTCAATTAGAATATTACATTTTTCGTTCAGTTATGGGACTCAATTAGTATGAACCGAAAAAATTACTGAACGATTGATAATTTTCAACTATATCTTTAGGAATAATAACCTAATATATTATTCATTACAGAGTATTAGGTATACAGTAGAACCTCGATTATATAAACCTCCGTTATAAGAATCCTTTATTATCCGAACATTCTGTTATCCGAACGTCACGGTTTTTCGTCAAATAAAAATTGTTAATTTTGTTAAAAAAATACCATAAATATATGTCAAATATGTATGTGGTCTTATATGTAATTAATAAATCTATATGTTCCTAAATAATTAATAAAAATAAATTCGAAATAATATAATTTAAATATATATATAATAATAAAACTTGTATGTTTTATTTTGTGATATGTAGGATTATAATAATATAAATTAAATATATATATCAAGATGTACATTGTATTTATTAAAACAATTTCCAATATCCGAAATAGGATGTGGAAAATCGACCGACAATCAAAATGCCGACAGGGACCATCGACCGACAATAATTTATAAAGTAGTCATAATAAATTTAATTATTTATTTCTGATTACTTATATAATTTATTTCTTAGAAAATTATTATTTTTTTTTTTTTGAAATTGCTTATTAATATAAGTTTAATTTAACAATTTTAAGATTTAGCAAGGTCTACAACAAATAAAACCGTTATTTAATCTACATAATTCGATGTTTCAGAAAATTTAAGACCTTAACTTCTCAGTTATGAAACAGAAATTAAAAGTGACATTAAATAATTCCTTTATATATTATTGTCGATCGAAGGTCTTTGTAGGTCGATTGATCCAGACGGTTAATTGTACAGTTGGTATTTTGGTTGTCGGTCGATTGATTCAAAATCATCTGAACTAGGTGCAGTCCTAATTAGTTTGGATAATCGAGGTTCTACTGAAATATTTTCATAATTGTCTACATCTGCGTCAACGTTTCTGGTAACTTATAACATTCAATTATTGTCAATATCGCTACCTATGTAGATATGTATTATGCGTGCATAATAATTATGTGTTTTTTGATAGAGTAGTGTAAAAAAAGTACGGTTAGAGACTTTTATATAATATATTATACTCGTCCGGGTGGCATGGCATTTGTTCAGAATGGAGGCCAAGAAACGGCCGATATTTACACGATTCTCGAGTGACCTGCAACTCTTGCGCAGAAACATACTTTTGCAGTAACGGCTCTTTTATCATCAAATATATATATATATTTGTATTATACCTACCAATAAATATTGATTTTGTATTGCCGACGTTGTTCTTTTCATGCGACTCGTTGTAAACCGGCGCGCGGGTTATTATATTCACAGTGTAAATACACGGGCTCGCTCGGGCACTCGAGATCATTATATTATATACTGTAATACATAGGTACCTATATAAAATTCCTATACGCATACCTACGTGTATTTTTTTTAAAAAATATTATTATTAATAAACGTACAGCACCGTGCAACCATGCAGCGGCGGCACTCACCCACACAGTCAATGCGTGTACTACAAATACACGGTAATCTAGTCGGTCCCATTGTTTTGAGATAAATCGCGGATATAATAATATATGCAGCCATTATATAGCCGGCCTGCAGCAGTACCTATATAATATAGCCTGTCCGCCGAATATAATGATATACAATATGATAAGGACTTGGTATGATGGCAGATTTATACGGAAAGGCGCACATATATAATTTGCAGCTATTGCTGAGGGCGATGACATTTTACGAGTGAAAAATTGTCTATAGGTGGGAAAATAAATGTTAATTATTTTTTATCGGTAAAAAAATTTTCGCAGGACGGAAAGCACGGTGTTATATTATACAGCCGTATGCAGCTCAGCCAAGTTTTCTCGTGGGGAAGAGGTATTTTTCTACTCAACGTGATCGCACTAGCAAACATAAAGGAAAATCAATATCCGCAGTGTTTTTCTATGTACCTATCAAAATATCCGATGGTCGTCTTTATATAATATGCATAATATTGTGTTATACGCGAAATTTAAAACACTTTTTCGAAGCATTCTTGTGGTTTCGTCTGTAAACACTTTGGTTGAAATGAGGACTAGACGGCTTTTTGTACAAACTAATAATAACCGAAAATGATGAAATCGATGTATACGATGTAAGACTAATATTGCATGTTATCTCTATATACCTGCTCGGTATATATAAGAATGGTTGGTACACTTTATAATTACATGATATTATATAACATAAATCGTAATGATTTATGATTATATTTATATAAGTTATCCATCGACAATATATGTGTTAGTTTTTTAAAAATCAAGAATATAATAATTCCTATAAAATATCTAAGAATATAACGTTATCAAAATATGATTACATTTTCAACACTCGGTGTTACAGCAGTGCACCATAAACCAAAATGTTTGTTAGTTCAGTACGTATCGGGTGCTGAAAACATAACGGACAGTCAAATTTCATTTGCATCTGCGAATACAGCACTGTCCACTTATTATGATGGAATACAAACAAAATTCATTGCGATTATATGAAATCCATAAACATGTAAAGTAGATGGTTTTTTTCTTTTAAAGTGGTAAATTTCGATATCATATTAAATACGGAGAATTTTTTGTGGAATGGTAAAACAGTCGCGTGGTTATTATATCGTACCACTCGCCTCCGACGCGGCCACAGGTATAAACGAGGGCGTGCTCTCCATCTGCCTCCCCTTCGAACAGTCGTCTCGTCTCTCTTCTCCTCCACAAAATCCTCAGCTCCTCGCTTCCATACGTCCACTACAGCCCTTGGCACCACCGCCGCCGCCGTCACTAATGATGCGTACGTATATAGACGCGCACACGCCCTCCCTTTCCCATTTGTACTCGACGTCGTCGTCAGGACTCGGGTGGACAGAGGGAGAGTGGTCCCCAAAGGGAAATGCGAGTGGAAAAAAAAAGAAAAAAGAAATTCGTTTTTACAAGGAACGTCGACATCAGTTGATGTGGTATACGGTGCAGGGGCTGTGGTGGAGAGGTATGCGTGAGGGGGTCTGGATTTTGGAAGAGCGTACACGAGTACATCGCCGCCGTCTCCCAATACACTAAGCGGATCAACTTGCACCGTCGTCCGCTTGTTCGCTCTCAATATAGCTCTCTCTCTCTCTCTCTCTCTCTCTCTCTCTCTCTCTCTCTCTATCTTTCACTCTGTGTGTGTGTGTGTGTGTGTGTGTGTGTGTACACGCAACCTCTCTCTCCGTCTGCTCGCTAAAGGACTACTTACGATGACGAGGAGGCGACGCGAATGGTCCACCGACATCCCCGTGGATATATATACATCGATCATTGTGTATACGGCGGATACTGCTCTCTTTTATAAAATATATAATAATAATAGCGAATTATATGGGTAGGTATTATAGTTAAATTTATTTTTAAAACAATAATAAATAGTTATACGGTAGTGGTAACCCATTCATGGACAGATCCTCGTAATACATTTCCTCGTCCAATGATTTTCCCTGTTTGGTATATACCCGTCGTAATATGTTTGTATAGCTTATGATTGTACCCTATTATATACGGACAAATTAACTTAGATATATATTTATTCTTATAAATTTTATTAAATAGCTCTACCTATAAAGATATACATTATCTTAGAACCCGTATACAGTATGCATTAGTAAAACTAACAAATTGAAATAATTGAACAGTTTTTCGATAACCATCGCGTCGTTATATTGTCGTTATACGCCGTTACGTTTTTATTATTTTAAAATGACTTACGCAAAAAGTACTGAAGGAAAAAAATTATTAGTATATGCAGAATATTTTTTTTAAAAAGACTATACGAAAAATGAAAAAACATAATGGAAATGCATCAAATATAATATGTACAAGTGTCGTGGACGGGCACATACAGTAAATGATGAAGTTGTTCTGCACAAAAACCACTCACAACCACACACCAAATATAACAGAAATTAGTACTAAAAATATTATTAACGAGTTGAAAGAGACAGCATCCAGTCAAGTATCTTCAACTCCTCATCAAGTAATTGCTAATACTATGTGCACTATATCATCTCAAACAATTTCTGGAGCTTTACCTTCAGTAGCCACAACAAAGAAAACTGTCCAAAGACCAAGGAGTTGTAAAAATGCACCTCCTGTAAATCCGTCAACGTTATCAGAAATAATTATTATCGAATCGTATATACACTCGCATTAAACAATAACCTCTTCCTTCTCTGTGATTGTGGTTCTGATGATTTTAATCGAATATTATTGTTTTCAACTGAACAAAATTTAAAAAAATTAGCGTCTGACCAGTGTCATTGGTTTATTGATGGTACATTTAAGTCATCCCCACAACACTTTACTCAGCTTCTTACAATACATGCAATGAAATACGACACAATATTAGCGTTAGTGTTTGCACTTGTGCCAAATAAAACACGTGATAGTTACACAAAGATTAAACAAGAACTTCTAAATCTCATCCAACTATATGGCGATTAATGAACATAATAAAAAAAGAACAAGGGTTAACGGAAATAAAAATCAATCAGTTAATAGCAGGGTAAGAACAGGTAACTAAAAATAAAAAAATATACAAAAACAATTACACAAATTAAAAAAAAATCAAGTTCTTACTATGAACGTAATCTTGATGAATATTTAATTTGAATTGATCATAATTTACAAATATAAAGTATTCATTTTTTATTATTATTAAACAACATTTTATTATGTGAAATTGTATTGTAGTGGACGGGGAAATGTCGCACACGGAAACGGAGACGAGGAAATGACCCGATACCACAGTAACCTTCATACTATATGTTTGTTATATAGATACATCATATATATTTATTATTATTACACTGTGGGATATTCTACACGCGGAAAGTGCACTGTAATCTAAGTACCATTATAGAAATACAATTTTAAATGACAGTATCAAAACAAATGACACCTCTTAAAACTACTTTTTTTATTTCAATTTATTTAATTAGGATTAAAAACAAAAGTTAACTTTAGAGAATTTTCAGTATATCAATACAATAGTTATAAAATAAGTATAATAATGTATATTATAATATACGAGTATTGTACTAGAATACTATAATACATTTTTAAGTTAAAATTTGTTTGAAGAAAAAATAAATTAAAATTAGCTGATATTACCATTAAAAATTATATTTTGTGTTCCATTTACTATAAAATTTTTATAAAAATACTGTGCAACATAAATATTAAAAAAGTACTAATTAATATTTTTACCACGCAAGTTACTTTTTTTATGACAATCAGTTAAAATAAAATATATAGATAGTCAAAAAGTAACATATTCATAACCTATAGCTTATGTGAACATTTGATCAAAATACTTGTAAATTATAATAATAATAAACTATTATTTAAGAGTAGGCTTCCCATGCGTTTGTTGTCTCCGTCTTACAAACGTATACCACAAAATTATTATTTTTAATTTATTAATTTATATAGGTAATCTAGTGGTTAACAAATTTGTATCCTTAATATGTTTTTGTGCAATAGAAGAATATTGTAATAATTATTATTACTTAATTAAATAATCATAAGCTAGTTTATAAATTTGTTCGATAAAACAAAACAAATATTTACTTTTCCTTTTGTACTTTTGGTTTTTATAAACATTTTCAAATCTCATAAATTAATGATTTAATGATATTTTTCGTAAGTTTTAAATATATTTATTCAATTTTTTTGAGGAAATAATCGTTCAAACCATCATTCTGTAGAAGCTATCCATACCATTCATTATATATTTATACAAACTGTTATTTCGCATTAACATTTTTAGTCCATTGCGGCACTAATTTATATACAGTTGGCAGTATA
>JACXSJ010004050.1:0-16604 GCA_014851325.1 Pentalonia nigronervosa
ACTAATTGCGTACAGAGATTTTTTTAAAAGTCTATTTCAACACCATGTGTATCAAATTTTAAAAATGCATTACACCTTTTATTTGTACACGCCCACCGTTGAATTTCATTTTTCATTATGCGATGAAAACGGAACTTAAAACCGTCAATCACACGTAACTCTTTAAGTTTTTCACTAAACATTTTTATACAGAAAAATACAAAGTATATGTACAGAAAGACGACACTACGACAGATATAAAGCAATAAAGCAAGCGAGTAAGGTTGTCGATAAACTGATTAAACATATTTTTTGACAGCCGTTTCAAAAGAACCTGCATAATCTTAATGCTAATAAATAATATATATATTTATACATCGTTAATATCAAACAGTAATTTCCCCAACGTCCACAATCGTTAATATCAAAAATAATAATTGGACATTTGTCCGCAATTCGTATGTTACCTTTTTAGATTTCGTCCGCAACTCACATGGTTTTTGTCACTTTGTCCGCAATTCGGAAACGCCCATAATATATTATGAATATGTTTTAATAGTCCACATTAATTTTTAAAACTGCATTACAATTAGATAAAAAAAAAAATAAGTTTTACACAACATGAATAGATTTAAAATATTAGAATTGTGCGTGTGTGTAACCATCAAGTCATAATTTATTTTTGTTCGATAATATTACTTCAGCTATAGATAATTTCAACGTTTTAATAATTAAATCTTGTGAAATACAACATTGCCCATAATCTAAGTTAACGAAGTAATAATGCACGACGTTTTCTATCGTGTTTCTTAATTTGCTGGTTTAACAGATCTTATTTTGTCCTGTCATTAGCTTTTTCTTAGATAGTCATTGGATCTAAGCTTATTACAATCGATGTGGAAAAATAACGTATTTTGTAATAACGAAAATATCGCACCTGCAATAATTGTATCTCGATGCTACAAAATACTGAAATTCGTACGCCATATTATCTTAGATACGTATATAGATACGAATTTTACATTTTCATACAACGTAAACTAATGTTAAATAACTATATTTTTATAAAACGTATAGGGATGGCTTTGGTATACTAATTTTGACAAATGCTACTATTAAAAAAAAAAAAATAAGATATGCCTACCTATATTAAATTGTTATCCAATAATTTTACTATTTTTTTTCGAAGCAATGTTTGGGTTGAACAATTTTCGTACCTGGATATTTATAGTTATGAGTATTTTGTTCGTGATTATTCATATATAATATTTTCATTTTTATCGGCCACCATATTATTGAGTACTTCTGTCAACAACCTCTAAAAATGACGATACTTTTTTTTTTTTATTATTTAAAGTAAGGCTTCGACATCAAGGGTTATTAGTCTGCAATTAAAAAAAAAACAGAAAAAGCAGGTATGTAGAAATAAGATTGAAATATTTACAGTTATTAACAATTTTTTGATTAAATCGTTGGTATGGAAAAATTGGTAGATTGCTTCAGTGTTTTCTTCGCTGAAAGCTAGTAGTCGGAAAGCCATAGGGTTGTTGAAGATTGCTCGTGCATCGACGTATTTTGAATGTGTAGTAACTATATGGTCGATTGAGAGGTTTTCCTTGCATATGTCGTATACAGGGCAGGTTCTTTGGTGACAAGGAAGAAGTGAGTAAGATGCGCGTGGCTTATTCTGTTTCGGGTGATAATAACTTAATTTCTTCTTTTCAGGCTTGAAAGGAAATTCCAATTTTTGACGAGAGGCTTTATGTTTCCTTTATTTATTTGTAAAAGGAACATAGTTCTAATTTTCTGCCATTAACCATGATGCCATATGTATTGGAAATTTCAAAATTTTAAATATGTAAATATAAAGCAGCCTCATATACTGACACCCAAACTCTAAACCTAAACAAATTTTCAGATTTAATAAACTTGTACAGAAGACTCTATACCAGAAATGGCAAAATCACTGGACAAAACAAAATACTAAATTAAACATAATAAAAAGCAATATTCAAGTATGGCTTAAACAGGAAAGATGAAATCATTTTGAAGCGCCTTCGAATTAGGCATATCTTGATGTTTTTTTTTTTATGTTTGATAAAAATAATATTGTCGCGGTGGATTTTTCCGACAAACAGACGGCGTATTTATTTTACCAATTTAACGCGTTTCTCGCGAGTGCGGATTCCGACGTCGACGGAGACGACGATAATAATAATAATAATAATAATATAAATTCGTAAAATCCGTCGGCGGCCATAATAATACGTATAGTGATTTACGCCGCGTTTCCTTCTGTTTTTAATTCATTATCGTCACCGCCCGCCGCCGCCG
Organism: Pentalonia nigronervosa; assembly: GCA_014851325.1. Lineage (NCBI taxonomy): Eukaryota > Metazoa > Arthropoda > Insecta > Hemiptera > Aphididae > Pentalonia > Pentalonia nigronervosa. The sequence continues at coordinate 2,314 of JACXSJ010004050.1, forward strand.
CCGCCGCCGCCGCCGCCACAACGCGCGTATCATATTATTATTCCGCGGCCGCTACAAAACAATATTATCACAACGATATAGGCAGCCGTTTGCGGCCGGACCGGACCGGCGGGCGTGCGCGCCAACGGGCGGGCCGTCTTCGGGTTTTTCCGGTTTTTACACGCGCGCGTGGCCGACGCGGAAAAAAACGGCCGGTCTGCCGCCCCGTACGATATTATTATTATACATAATATTACGATATTATATGATATCCGGCCGCGTGCATCTCCTAGCTAGCCGTGCCTGGAACGCGCGCTGTGCTTGATCGATGGCGACGGGGCCTCCCCCCCCCCCCGGCGGCCGCAAAACAACTGCCGCCGTCGCGATCCGTCATAATAATCGACTTAAATGATGACCCGTCCGATTCTTACGGCATTATATATTATTATTATTATTATTATATTATACGCGCGCGTGTAACATCGTCCGCCCGCGGTATTCTGCGGCGCTATTTTTTGGCCGGCCCGTCGAACGCATCCCGCGAGAATCGCTCGCCTGCCAATCGATCAACGCGATCCGTCCGGACAGTGCGAGTGTGCGGGCCCGCTGCTGTTGTGACGATGTTCTGATATTTTTGCTCCCGGAGATGGCACATTATCTCCGTTATATATTTTAATGGCACCCGGTCGGCATTCGGGTAACCGCCGAAATATATTTCACGTAACGGTAATGATGATAATAGACAACAACTATCATATGAACACGTATTTGATAATCTTTTCGAACCGACGGGTAATAATAATATTGGATGTTGAAGGCTTTCAGTGATTTTGTGGTAGGTAGCAAATTGGAATTAGTTGATACTTTTTTGAAAGACAGAATTGAAAATTCACACCGCTTTTCGAAGCCATCGGGAGAAACACGCACAAAAAAAAAAATTAAATCTAAACGGGAATTGTAACACAAACCCATTTTTCGACAACATCGATTTTGTTTTTTTGGCGTAACTCAAAAACGACAAATGTCCGTAGACGTTTTCACCGAATGGTTACTATAGCATATTTCATACTATTCTGCAACTTTCAGTACATCTTATTGTCTTGTGAGCTATTAGCTATACACCTCAAATAGACATATTATGATATTTTCGATTTTTTTTAGTTTTTTTTTTTTTCTATAATATTGTCGATTGGATTCACGAGTAAAATAACGATTTGTCATCAAACGATTTTAGTTTTTGTCTATGTCATTCTAAAACTGTTATTTAATCGTTTCGGGGACTTGAAACTTTTCGCAATTCGTATAACACTGTGCCCTAAACACAGATAAATTTTTAAAAGTAGGTGTTACGATTAACTTTAAGCTATCTATTTATACTGTGGACTTATTCCCGTCGTTCGGAAGTCCACATCGATTTATAAGTATTATCGAATAGTTTAAAATAATCACAAGTCATTGATATTCACGTAGACGGCGCATCGCAAGTCCTCCAGCAGACCGACAAGATTTATAATAATTTTACTGTTGTCTTTATCTCTATGATCTTCCTTTTTTTATTTGTAACACTATTTGCTGCGCAACATCGTAACAACAAAACATAGTTTTCCGAACGAATCGAGAAACGATTTCCGTCATCGTGTTTAAAAGTACCTATTTCAAAACGTCGGACTATCGTCTACGTCCGCAAAACAACTGCGACGGATTTCTTCGGCATTACGTCATGTAACACTGCGCTTTATATGTGCTCGTGCGGCATACGTGATAGTATATCCCAAAGTCCGTTCACAAGGAATATATAATCGCGGAATAGCACGTCCCGTTCGAGAGTATTCGTAAGCGTCCGTCTCAGATCGGGGCTATAATAGTATGCAGTCGAAGTACGTGTTAAGCCCCGTTGAATCGGGATTGCTGTTGTTTGACACGTTTTCACCATGGAATACATACATGCATGATATCCGTGTGCAAAGCCCGGAACGATATTATTTTTCTTCGTTTCGTACAACTTTTTTCTGCGCGCCAGTCAGTCTTACGGCAAAGTATATTGTTTGCCGACCGCAGTTCGTAGCAATATAACGAACACACGAAAGGAAAATAACGCGTTTTGAAGTATCATAGTTGTTAAAATGAAACACCGGCATTTATTCCGGGGAAAAGTTTAAACGCCGTCCCGCATATTATGGACACTTCTACGATATTACGTACATTCTATGCATACAATATATGCTATACGATTTTTCACCGTGCGCGTTTGTATCGACCGCACGAGTAATAAAACGATATCGAAATGTATTATATCGTATGATACGGTTACACGGATAATACAGTGCGCAGTATATAGGCGCCTAAAACTAACATGCGTTTCAAAAAACGAAACCAGCGAAATTAAAAAAAAAATAATCCTCGCTCGGCTGCGCCGTGGAATAACATCACGCCTGGCGTTTAATCAAAATAAACGTATAAATACATCGATGGTGTGTTTCATGTACGAGATGGAGTTGTGTCGTGGCATGTGGCGTATGGTCGTGGTGCCATCAGTAGGTTTTTAGGACATAAAGCGTTTTGTTTTCGGTATACCAGTCATAATGTTAATATTATCATAACGCTAAATCGTCAAAAAGCCATTTGTTTAATGAAAAAAGAATAAAAAAATTGAATACGAAACCCAATTTTGTATATTATATAAATATAAAAAACCAATAATAGAAATAAAAGAGTTTTTTGTTATTGTTGGGGTTTTTTTTTTGCTCATTTAAGGGAACCCAATAATATAATATAACAATTATTGTTATTCGATATAATACCGATGAGTCGACGGCATACGTGACCGTTGTTCATAACACGAAACCCGCAGATAGCGGTGGCTTTTTTACTTTTTTTTTTTTTATACATATATGAATATTGCGATTAATTTTCGAAACCGGTGTAAATTATTATTTTTTTCTTTTAGTTATGCGTACTGCGGTGTAATAGAATTTCAAACCTAATAAAAAATACATTTTTTTCGGACTTTTTAATTTTAATGGTAACGTATGTACACGTAAACATATTATTATACCGTTATAAAGCTTTCCAGTATAATAATAAACATGTCAATTTAAAAATGTATAATATAGGTCTCGAACCTCGTAGAGGGTTGTTTTTAATACTATGAAATAATAGCCTTGAATAAACAGTGTGCAATTTAATATTTTCTGCTCATTAAAAAAAATATATTTTGATTGTTTGTATGACGAACATGATTTATGGTGTTCACGTCTGACATTCAATGATTCTATACCGATTTTATTTTCAAGAGTGCCATATAACAAAAAAATTTCACCGTATTTTTTTAATGTATTCATTTTCATCGGTAAACTGTAAAACTTGCGTTTTTTATTACCACCATAAGTAAGTCCATTGTTCCTTTTTTAAAACTGTTTAATGTGACGTTATAAAACCAAATCAGGCATCGGGGTTTAACGGCTTTTTCCGGGCCCTTTAGAAAAAAAAATAGAACAGTAAATTGTATTTTATTAGATATAATATCACTATACTACATAACTATATTCAAAAGTATGTTATGATAACAAATAAAGAGAGTTTTAAAAATATCGTTTTTATTACGAACTCATGAAATTAATGATTACCTACTTTTTTATATATGTTGTATGTTTATTATACAATTTAAAATATATCAGACCTTTGTATACATGTAATAGTAAATAATAAATGGGTAAATAATATAAAAATCTTAATCATAATATTATTATAGTATAATTATTTCAACAACATAAATATTTGTATATAATTATTATTTGGGTTTTAACTATAAGAAAATATTTTAAAATGACTTTTAATATCGTAAAGTAACATCAAAAACCCATAAACCTGTCGAAGGATATTTGATAAAATATAGTTAAGAAGTTTGTAATAACTTTGATACAACGACATTTTTTTACAAGATAATTATTGTTGTCTAAAATTTTTAAAAACAAATTATGTATAACACTACCATTTTATGAATGTCAACTATTTATGTCCGGTTTTCCGATTCGATTACATTTACAAAATATTCAGTGGATATATTTTTTTTTCGAGGACAAAAAATTACACTCTTGCAATTTGCAGTGGGTATATTATGTGACCTGCAGACAATACAATATTTGAAAATAAATAAAAACATTTCATGCAAAAAATTACTTTCTGATCATTTCGAAAACTCTTAAATCGAAAACGTCTGAAAAAATATTTGTACCAAAATGTTATTATTTTAATTAATATACGCGTACATGATGAACAATTAAATGTTCATAACTATAATATATAATATATATTATTTACTTTAATATAATATCCATAAGACTTCTCTACGTTTTTAAATAACGATTATAATAAGTTTAAACTTTTAGAATTTAATATTGTTTTTGATTTGAATTCTATAGAGGCTATACACGTGAACGGAACATCTCAATTCTCATCATTATGTTCAAGGATAAATATCGAGGTATAATAAGTGGTGTAGTGGAATAAAACTTTTGTGGGGTTTTTCTTTGTCATCTTACTCAGTTTTTATACAGTTTTAACAATTATAAATAAATAAAAACTATTTATTAAGCATTAGATATTAATTATACATCATAATAATTCAACTGTTGATTATAAAATTAAAAAAAGTATAGTTTGACTTTATAAAAAGTTTGAAAAAAAAACATAAAAAAAAAACCGCTATGATAAAATTATCAAAATATATAACAAGATTTATTAACACATATTTTAGTAGTTAATTTAATTGAATAAAAATAAATTTAAGTTGATTTTTAAATTATAAAATACTTATATTCTTTTTTTTTTGAATTATTAAAATTCGAAATTTATAGTAAAAAAAAGAACATAATTTGGTTAAAAATCAATTATTTTTTTATTTTTTTTTTCAATCAGATATTTATATATCTATGAAAAAGTACAAGTAGTAAAATAGGCTTGTTAACTCATTGATATTCAGTATTGATAGTGTATATTATACAACATTAATAATACCTCTATATTTTCAAATTTTAAAAGTTAAAAGTTCAGTTCATGATTTAAGTCCTATAAGTTCTCTTAATCTGCAAATAGAAAGTGTATAATAGAATCAACTAAGGCTCATTTGTCCAACTCTCAAATTATTTTCACGATACCTTCAGTTCCTTTCCACATAAGCGAGTCTCTAACTAATTATGATAAAAACCAAACATACAATCGTTTAATGTTAAAAGTTTTATTTAAATATAACTTTTTGTTGTTTATAAAAAATAATATTAATTTGAGTTTACAATGATGTGTGTGCTTTTGTTTGTATTTATGCACACAATAAGTAGTTGAAATAATGATAAAATTTTCAACTTCAGATTTATTTTCAGTGATAAAGTAAATTTAGAGAGATAATATTGAAAGAAAAACAGAAATTTTACTCAAAACCTGCTTTGTCGTAACTTAAAAACGAATATTACTATAGATACTTGAATTTAATTCCAACTGTTTGAATAAACGTTCTCCGCACATGATATAATTTTCAAAATATTTTGAATGGTTTTCAACTATTTTTATAGATATAAGAATTTATTTTTATATAAATAACGATAAAAAATTCTTTGCTGAATCTAAACAATTACAAAATTTAATACAAGGTTCCTTTTATTAAGTTGTTTTAATAACAAGTTTTAAAATATTATAATAAATATAGGTACAATTTTTTTTATTTATAGTTTTGACAAAATTCATCAAAATTGCGAATATTTGCAAATTATTTTGTTAAAATGTTAATTTTTTATAGTTTAGAATTTAAAATATAAAATATGTGGTCCCATAAGTAGTTCATATTATGACTTAACCAAAATTATTTTAATTATTCACATACATACTGTACATACAGTTCATACTGTAATCAAGATATCTAAAAAATATATAACACAGTATTTTTATAGTAATTTTAATTTTAATTTTGGAAATAATTAGATATTTATAAACGAAGAATAACAATTTTAGTAATTTATTTGTAGTTTAAAAATATTATTCATAAGTTCTTAAAACTTTCAAAGTATACTATTTTATTTTTTACGCATATCGACATTTCCAAATGCAATGTTTTATGTAAAAATTAATTTGACCTACTGTATTTGTAATAAGAAACTGTTAAAAATATAATTTTTAAATTATATAATTAAGATTACAACATATTGCATATTAAGCTCTTCATATTTTTATTTTAAATGTAAATCAACCGACCCTGTATTACTGTAACAATGTCATAACTTATAATTTCCCTTATATACAAAGGCGACCAAATGCACTCTGCGTTTATTGCACTATAGTATTACGTCATGTTTATTTCGTAAGCATACTACTTACATTGTTGAAAATTATTTACCTTTCTTACTTAGATTCAGTGTTGAGCAAAGATAATTAAATATTTATCTAGATTCTAGATAAAGATAAAAGATAATTTTTTTTTTTATTTCATAATGATTTATAATTAGACAAAATCAATAAAATACTTTTGTGTGCTCGACTGCATACCCCTTGCCTGTATATACGATATAAAATATAATATTAATACTTTTACGGTTTACCTATGCAAACTTTGAGAAAATCCATACAAATCGCATTATTCTGATACAAGCATATTTTGTATTTTGTAACTATTATTTTATTTTTATCTTTTATTTACTACTTAAATTAGTTATATTAAAAAAAAAAATGTTATATTTGAAATGTTTTTATCTAGATGATTTATTAAGATGACGCGATTATTTATCTAAGATGGCCCTTCATATATGTATACATGTTTTTTAAATCTTATTATGCTCAACACTGCTTCAATATGTCTTTTAGTTATAGTGAAATATTACTTATTATTATTGTGTTAATATTGTGTTGTTTATTTTATCTTTTGTAGATCCATATTACAGTTATTATAGATTATAGACTCTGATCTCTAAATCAATAGATCATCATCATCATTACAGGACAACGAAAAAAAAATTAAACATGGAAATTTTCAGGTTTTAACCAGGAATTAAAAGACTAAGGTAGATTTTTGCAATTCATATATTGATTAAATCATAGAAGTTTCGGTCAGGGTGTCAACGTTGACGAACGCAGAAGAATAAATTAGTTTAACCTACTGTATTACTAATGTCAGAATCAGCTCATAAGTGTTTTTCGTATTTTTTATCATTTGATTTAAATTTAACACATTCATTATAGTGACCTACTCTACACTTACTACTGTACATCAGTGTGGTACTCACTTGTTTACTTTTTTGTTTTTGTTGTAAACATTGTGATATTTGAAACACATCAAACTATATAAGAACACAGTAAACGAATTAAAAATAATTCATTGCCGTAAATGCCGTACGCATAGCTCGTAGTCGGCGCCAGCTGTTTCCTGTTGGTCAGAATTCGGCGGTCCTGGACTTGGGCGAAAACATTAGTAAAATTTACTTTAGCGGCTGAGCACCCGAATACACACACACATATATTATATCATATTATGTGCAGTACCTTCGTGGTTTCGTATGTATATACTATATATGCATATATGTATATATGTATGCACGTATGCATGTATGGTATATTATATTATTTTAATATGTACAGAGGCATTTGAGAATTCCACCGGCACGGGTCCATTAATCCGGACCAGACATAAAAACGCTCTTGATGTTACGGTAGAGTAACAATTTTTTTTTTTTATTTATCTTCACCCACCGCCGTGTGTGTTCTCGACCATTGCCGACTGGTTTATTATCTCAGTCGTCTATACACACACACACATATACGTTATATATTTGTATACACGCATACAAATGTATAGTACAAAGTCGCCATTATTAACGTTGAACATGAACGCCGACATGGAGTCACGGTGGCGGTCGTAATAGTTTATGTTTACGATTCATTAAGGCTTCTGATATTTGTTTTTAAGACGTCCACCACGCCGACCGCTGGTCGCAGTTAATCGTTATAATATACATTATAATGTTTATGTGTGTGTACGCAATATTGTTAGGCCGCATACTCGGCTCGTTAACTGCGAACAATTCGTCAAAATCTGTCTCACGTACCGGTGAGTTGTACGAGAACGGCAATTTCCGTGTTCTGCTTCATATTTTTCTTTCTTTCTTTCTTTTTTTTTTTTTTTTGAAGTGTTTTTCCACTACCGCACATATTATTCATCATGTTATTTGAATAATTTGTTTACCAACAAGCTAACGTTATAAAACCTTCTACTGCAGTAACCGTTTGAATACCTTCAATAACATGCACACCATATACTTATTATATAAGCAATTGCACTTTCCAAAATCCATACGTTCAAAATTGTTTTCCTCACAAAATCTCCACGATTTTAATTTATATTAATATCAATTGCAATAATATGGTTTATGTTCATCTGTCTTACATTCAAAATTAACTATCTGATTTCCAATAGGTGTTTTATTCATAAACATAATATCGTATAATTAGCCTCAAGAAAATACTAATTATTTGTGGAAGCGTTTGCCAAGAGTTATTACAAATTGAAGGGCGTAAAAACACATGAAAATACGTTTTTTTCTTTAAGCGATTCTATGTTTTAGTACGATGCTCGAGTGTAAACATTACACTATTTTATTTATACATAACTTAAAGCACGACTCGAGTGCATTAACAATATTCATTACGTAGGTATATACACAATAAAGGAAATAAAATGAATATAAAGGAATAAATAATAATATATAAAGGAATAGTATTAATTAAAATGTATCAACCTTTATAAAATGTACACTGATATCAAATCATGCATTGCAGTAGCAGGTACACATACTGGTAATAAATGTATCGTATTTTCAAATCAATAATTAAAGAAACAACTCATCGGTCGAATTGAGAATCGGAACGAGTTTACAGACCTCCATAACGACGATCGTTAGTGCTGCGTACGAGTAACCATCGAAGTATTTTTTGGATGTATAGACTTGAAAGCGCATATCTAAAAGAGTCTTTTGCCGTACACGAATGTGATTTAACCGTCAGTAGTTTTAATTTTTTACGGTCTACGTTTTACCTTTACAACGACCATGGATATAATTACGATGTAGTTTAACCCTTAAAGTAGAATCGTGTGAGTATCGATGAACACAGAACTTTATATAATGTATTATCGTCCGATTTTGATTTGATGAAATGTACACCACACAATCATATGTATCCTCCATGACATGCTTTCGATCCGATCACTTTTCGAGAGTATTTAATATTTTTCAACGTCGTAAAGTTATAGATAAACACTGATAAAACCATTTTATTTATGCGGGGGTTAAATTATTAAGACTTTCTCGTTTCAATCGTTACTGCATGTTACATCAAATGTTGATTATTGCCGTGGTTCGCCGTTTTTAAAAGGAGTTATTATATCGTTTAATGTACGATTTAAAATTTACAACGTCTTACCCAGGAGAATTAATTAAACATTTATACCTTGTACATCGTTCGTTGTCGCGATTAATAAAGTCTGGCATGTACTGCTGATTTATTAACTATTAACCACCGTGAATAAATACCGTTGCTCGGTTTGAAACAAAACGCGATGATCTGTCCTCCGGGTATACTCTGCAACACCCTCTTCGATGTTTAAAACAAAGTAGCTGTCGATATTTATACCTAATCTTATCCAGTTAAGGAGTAGTTGGTTAGCTATTTCTACTACACAAACCGGTCTTGAGAATCGGATTGTTGGACCGATATAAATAAAGTTTTCTAAGTTATATATTACAGGTCATAGAAACTTATGACCTGCATTCATAAACTAACACAATCGGAGTTGATATAGCACCGTATACAAAGCATCATTAAATGTTTGAAATAGTAATAATATTATACAGTACATTATCACCAGAGTAACCCTGTTCTTGAGGGTAGTTTATTGAAGATCATAGGAGTAGCGAACTACGAGTTGAAGTAATGCATTATGATTTAACTATAAAATAGGTTATTATATCTATAGTAAATCTAATTATAATATAATTATAAAGAATATATGAAAGAACGTTTGTCTTTACTTCACGATTCAAACTCGATTGTTGGCTATGCCAATAATATATACGCTCATATTCAACAATCCTGTGCTCTGATAACCTAAAGCAAATTTGTTGAACTGTGAATGCGACATAAATTATGAGTCAGTAATTTGTAAATCGTTACAACTCTTACCACTTTGTAATTAAGGTTTTGTCATACGACGTTCCTCTATTAATACAGATATTCCATATATTATACAACATTTATACTATAATAAGGTGTCGATAAATTGTAATCACATCTTTTTAAACTTTTGGAATGTAGATAATATCATTTTGAAGTAGTAGGGATAATACAGATCGGTTAGGTTAGGTCGATGTGTTTTCGCGAACACGAATATATTTTTGAAACCAATGCATCATATCAAGCTAATTGACTTCTCATTATAATTATAATACTATAATTACTATAATAGTTCACCACTGAAGACATTATATCCATTGGTTTTTACACTGCCGTAGCCATACAAGGCGCAATTTACTGTCTTACTCTGATCTAGGCAGTATGCTGGGAAGTTTATATGAATTTGTGTTTTACTTTACCTATTGTTATTTGTTTTATAAATAATAATTATCATTTAATTAAAAATTAAATGCTGATATCTTAAAAATAAATTAAGTGATTTTAGTTATACATATTTTATAATTTAAATTGATTATTCTATTGTAAAAAAAAAAATAAAAATATAGTGCTTTTAAAAATTCAATTTATACTAAGCCAATTGATGATTTAATAAATTTGAAAAATATATAATTAAAGTCAACTGTAAATAAACTCAAAAAAAAAAAAAAATTGTTATTTTTACTGAGTAATAAAGTATTATTAACTTTCTCAACCTTGTTTTTCAGTTTATGTAAACGAATTTAAATAAATAATGTAGAACAGCGTTTCTTAAACTATTTTATCCATGGAACCCTTTTTGATGTCTACTTTTATCATAGAACCCCTACTTTTTGTTGTTGTTTTTTTTAGCATTTTAGCTATATTTTTAGGATTATTTGCAATAAAAATCATAATTATTTTATATAATAATAATGTATTAATAGTATATAATTCAAAAAATATGTTAAAATAAAAATAAAAATAATAATAATTGTATATAAGATTACTTAAATTACTTTAATAAGACTAAATTTAGATTTTAATGAAATAATTGAAATTGGTTTTTATTATTACAAATATTCTTAATATTGGAATTAATTGATGAAAGTTATATTATCATATTAGGTTTCACATTATGTCTGTTGTGGTATTTTGTTTTTGTTGATGCATAGGTGGAAAACCCTGTGTCACATATATAAGTGATTGCAAATGGTAAAAGTGCCAACACAGCCTATTGTTACAGTTGAGGATATTCATCTTCTGAACTGCACAAAATTTCTACTAATAGCATTGATTTAAATTTTTCTTGCAACGATGAATCAGATGTCATTACAATAAACGTTACATTTTCTTTTGCTGACATGACTGAAGGTCAAGTATTGATAATAATTGTTTTTTTTATTCCACAATTCAATTTTATATTTTACCTGTTGGTCATTTAGAAAATACTGATTGAATCTTTCACTCAATCCGGCGAGGCGCTAAATAATTTTCTCAATGAAAATCTCATTTATATTGACCCGTTCCTCTTCCAAAAATCTTTTAATTGTTGGAAAGCAATTAAACTAGTGGGAACTTATACAAATTTTCCAAAAGTATTAATTTTTCACAAACAGTAAAAATATTTACTTGTCTGCCCTGAAGTGTGAAATTAAGCTCATTGATCTTTGTAAAAATATCGCTTAAATAGGAGATTTTAAATAACTCAATTTGATTAAGAAATCGGTCTTTTATATTAAAATTGTGTTCCAAAAAAAAAGATACGCACCTTGTCTCTTAATTCAAAAATACGAATTAGTATCTTTCTTCGAGATAACCACCTGGCCTCAATATGTAAGAGAAAAGAAGTATGTACACTTCCCATGTCCTTACATAGGATTTTTAATAAACGATTTTCAAGAGGCCGAGATTTTATGAAGTTTATGATTTTTAGGACCTCATCAAGGGCTTTCTTAAAACTATTATATAACTTTTTTGCAGTGAGTGTCTGCTTATATATCATACAGTGGTTACTAGAACAGTTTTTGGCAATATTTTTATTACGTTTTACAGGTCTATTAATTATACTACACATAGCGTTTGTTCCATCGGTACAGATATTAACACAGTTTTCCCAAGGTATTTTATTTTCTTCAAGAAAAGAATTTAGAAGTTCATATATTTCAACTCTAGTAATACATGTTAGTAGAGATTTCCATAAAAGAAGATCCTCCAAAAATGTGCTTTCGTGTTGATGACGTTCAAATATTATTTCTGTATACTATTATAAGAACTATAAGTACGTAATACATTATAAAAGTATAGACTATAAAAGACTATACATTATTATTTAAGATACAAACATTTTTTTCCCCACTAACCGCAACTAATCATTAGTTTAATATTTTAAAGTGATTTTCTTGGAAAAAAATTACTTAAATTTCGCGGAACTCTGGGGTTCCGCAATACATAATTTAAGAAACGCTAATATATAATGTGGACTCAGTTGTAATAAATGTACGATTATTATTACACACTAATTTTGTTATTATTGTGCTTGTTTCTCTTTTATCACTATTATAGGTAAATTTTCATACTTTTTTAATGTATTTTGTTTCATTTACCTAACACCTACAACTGCATACCATGTGAACTATATATTTTTATATTTTAAAAAAGGTTATTTTTATTAAAAAAAAAAGTTTCTTTAATTTGCAGTTAATTATAAATGGAGTAGATCGATATTAGTCGATGACGAGTTATATTAATATGTAGATGTTGTTTTTAATATAATGTTATGACAATTATTTATAGTATAATATTTGTACGTGTTTTTTTTTTTTTTTAATCGTATATATATATATATAGGATTCTGTTTCGTTGGATATGATATATTTTTAAACATGCTGGTTTACATGCTACGTTTATATTAATTGAACTATTGTCATTGCTAATCATAATATGTGGTATTTTTATTTAATAAATTAACAATTGAATTTATCATAGTATACAGTTTGTGAATTCTTCAGGGAAATCTCAATCAGACCATCACGCACGTTCGACGAAATTGTTTTTTTGTTTATACGGACATATGTTGTAATTTCATCAAAAAGCAATATTAAAATCGTAATGGTCATAAAATGTATTCTAATAACATAAATGCAATATCTATGCGTATATAAAATAATAAAAATAAAAGCAATATTAAAATCGTAATGGTCATAAAATGTATTCTAATAACATAAATGCAATATCTATGCGTGTAATAAAAATGTTAAATAATTATTAATTTTGGTCATATTATAATTATATTATATAATTATTTATCTATACTGATTGATAATATTGTGGTAACATAATAAATCATAAAAATATAATAATGTATGACGGCGCGTTATATAGGCAAAATAGGTACATGCATGTAAACCAAATATTAAAAAACAGATTTAAATAATATATTGTAACTCACTCGTATTGCATTAATTATTAACAATAATATATTATTTAATAACTAGATATTGAATTATTGATGCATAATAAGTGAAAACGTTTTGGTTAGTTTTGAGTAACAGAAGATCATTAATAATTTTATCGTATGTGTATGATTTTGTTTTTGAAATAAGTGGGCGAGTATATATTAAATTATATAAAGTTGGCTGATTAAAATACTGAATAAATTCCAGCTATTTTATTAAATAAACCAAATCACACAAAACGTGTTAGTATTGGCTCCAAAAATTCTCGTAATTTATATGAGTCTGTACAATTTCAATCTAATATTAAATTACTCTTAGGAATCACGTAGCAAATTTGGTTAGCATGTTCAGATAGTAATATATAACAATACAAATATTAAATTACATTATTGCTTAACATGTAATGGAGTAATAAGGTTATACTAAACTGCTGTGTATCCAGGTATTTTATATTCTAATGATTATAATAAAATATTATAGAATACTTGTAGGAGAAAATATGATTGCTTTGATGATACAATTACATATTAACTAGTTTATTTTTTAGCATATTTATTCTTATTATTTTAAAAAATTTAAATAAATTATCAAATTTATTTTATTACTTAACAATAGTCATATAATTCTGAATCTCAATCTTAAAATTGTTTTTTTTTTTTTTTTTTTTTT
>JACXSJ010004051.1:0-16554 GCA_014851325.1 Pentalonia nigronervosa
TAGATAAGATATGCTTTGCGACCAATTTATCAACAGTTGTCGGTGAAAACCAATAAAATTTAACAAAAATAATAATTTACAACAATAGCACATAGAATGTTGTCGTAATATGTGTGTGTTTTATTTTTTGTCTGCGGGCCGGATAAAATTTGTTCGCGGGCCGTATGCGGCCCGCGGGCCGCCATTTGGTGACCCATGAGCTAGATAATAGTGTGTGAAGTACAGACGGTTCGATAAGTACGTTTACGTTGCGATATTAGTAATTTAATTATTAATTACCTATTCAATTTATTAATTATGGATTCTAAATGGACAGCAGAACGAAATACCGAAGATGTAAAAATTTTAACTGATGACGCTTCTATAAATAAAGATAGACGGTATTATCATGTCCGTGAGAAATTTTATTTAATCAAACAGCTGGCGTTCGATAAGTGTGACGAAAGTGCAATCAATGTATTATGGCAGTAGTCGAATGTTTTCCTAGTATTATCCGTGACATGCATGTGGCTAGTAGACATAAATTGTAAGACAAAAACACACATGAAGATAATGGAGCACTACTCTAATATTACAATGGCTGCTGTAAAAGCTTACATTGCTAATTGTGAAAGGTGTGCGGAAAAATTAAAAAAAAATGTATATTGACTTTCAAAGTTTACCCGACGGAGATTTTAAATTTATTCTTCGTTACAAAGAACACTTGGCAAAGTTTTCATTTTTTCACTGGAAAAGGATATGTTGAACATACTTTTTCATCCATCAACTACATCTACTACAATATTCACTTCTATCACTCTGGAATATCGAACAATGAAGACGTGTAAGCACTCAATACTGAAATGAATAGAATTAAGAGTATAAGGGATTGTATTTTTTATTATTTATAAACCAATTTCAATTTAATATTAGAGGTATAAGATTTTGAGGGTACACAGAATACAGCGTGCTCGCTACATATTACACTCCAAAATGGAGTACAGCAGAAACTCGATAATTTAATAAAGACCACACGAAACATTTTAAAGATTAAAAATGACACCGACGAAGTAAGTCGATTTTTTTAAAACTAATTAGGTATTAATTATTTTTTAATTATTTTTTTTATTGAAAACATTGAAAAAGTAGTTTCTGATCATCCTGCTCTAACAGGACGCAACATTACTGCACAAAATTTAAAATGTCAAACGGACAGAATAGTAACCAATGGCAAAAGCATTTTCCTTCTCTTAAAAGTTGGTGACAATGTTCTTGTGTTAATCCTGTCGGCGGATCGAGGACGAGGAGATGCAGCTAACCTTCTTTCAGTAATAATAGAAGAAAAAGATGGAAATTTTCGTATCGCGACAAAAGAAGGTATTCTGAGTACATGGCGGGAGCAGAACAGTTTGGTTGCTACAAAGTACTGTTCCCTGACGAATGAAGACATTCAACCAAATGAATATTCTTTACGGGAACTCGTTCGATTAGGGTCAGTTGGGATCGGACAAGGATATTGACGTTGTACCTGCCATACAAATTGCACATCAAAAAAATGCTCATGTAGAAAAAATGACATAATGTATAATTTGGCGTGCTATCCCAGTCGTAGTTGCCAAAATATATATAAATATATAAATTAAAAAACTAAATATATTTTTATGATTTTGGATTTTTTTTTTTTTTACTTTTTTGTACACATAATTTATTATTACAATTAGATTTTATTATATTTCCAGTGTTTTATGTAAGGTCATGAATATAACACATTCATTCATATTAAATTAAGTGTCATAATTTTTTTAAGAAGGGTCTTGCCGATTTCACGTTGTCGGTAACAGCGTTGCTGATTTCATAAAATCGGCGAAACATAGGTGTATATATATATGGAGGGAGAAAGTAAGATATACGAGATAATATTATTTATATGAATAAGCGTCGTTACAGTTGGACAATGGGTCGTGCTAATATCAATAAGTGCTGACTAATAAGGATCTAGACTGGGCCGTGACAGAGTACAGCGTAGAGAGATTAGTGCACTGCAATTCAGGGCGTGTACATAATGTATTGATGTATGTGGAAGCGAATGCAGTAACGTGTGCAGCATAAATTATAATTTTGTTATTTTTTATTTGATTATTATTATTAAAATTTTTGTTCAAATAACAATATAAGTATTTGTAAAAGTATGAGGTTTTTGTTTAAACCATAATTATCAAAATAAAAATAAATTGATATGGTTATAATACCTATATATTATTAACATTAGCCACGATGTCTATAGTATTTGTATTACTCTTTATAATAGGTACATACATGTACCAAGACTAATAAAATATGATTGTTTTTTGAAGGAATATAATATACCACATTATTATTATTTAAATCAATTGTCCATCACAAATGTAATACCAGTAATCTATAAAAACCGCAGAGTAAACTTAACTAATAATAATATAAATAAGTATTAATATAGATGTATTATTTATAAGACTCAAAATTTATAAAAATAATATTAATATGATTACTGTTATTATTATCTATATGACTTATATTATTATAATTTATCATGAATTGTATTACTATAGTTATAACTATATTCATTATTTCCATAAGTATTTATACTTTTAACCATTTGTTTATTGGTTTTTTTACAATTTATAGATTTCCGTATTATTATCAGTTTTAATAATATCGTCATCACTTCATCAGTTGCAATAACAATGATCTTTAATTGTAATATTATCTATTGTAAAGCGTATCGATTTCGTAAACCTAACATATTTGGTATAAAATCTAGACAATATATTTCATTTTAGATAATTTCTGGAGTTTGTTTTAAGTTTTTAGATTTTTCATTGTACCTTGTTTCTACATTACAAAATTATTTTGTGTACTGGTGTAGATATATTTAGTGTTTGAAGTCTGAAATATTTAATGTAATTTTTTTTTATTGGATAAAGGCTTCGACATCTAAGGTCATTAGCCTATAATTTTTTACAATGGATTAAGTATAGTTAATGGATATGCAAATTAATATATGTCATATTTACAATGAAGTTTTGTATAATTATTTACAATAAGTCTGAGAGGTTAATGGAGTTAAAAAAATTAAATATTGCATCAGTATTAACTTCACCTAGTGCTTCCTTCATGTTGGTGGAATGGTGTAGAGTATGTCATTTTTCTTGATACTTCGGGCAGTGGAGTATGATGTGTTCTATTATCAACAGTACTACACATTGATGGCATTTAGGCTGTTCATCGTGGTTTAGAAGAAAAGCATGAGTGAGATGTATATGGCCAATTCTTGTTCTGGTGGTAACAATATCAATTATACGGGCTGGATTAGTGGGGGATGGCTATTTTTGAACGGTTTTTTTAATATTTTTTTAATTTGTTGTCCATTATACTATCCCATTGTGATTGCCATTGTTGTGTGGAGATACGATCAATTATTTTGATTAGATCTTTATAGGGGAGAGAGAAAATTTCTGTTGATTCAGAAGATGATATTGCTTGATTTGCTAGTAGGTCAACTTCTTCGTTACCAATAATACCGGTGTGGGATGGGACCCACATAAACTCTATAGTGTTGTTAGAGTTGGCCGTAATATTAGTTATTTGTTGGGCAATTTCATTGGATGGGATGATAGGGAAGTTAACGCACTGAGGGAGTCGCTTATGATAAGTGTTTTGCTTATAGACATTGATTCAGCGTACGATATTGCTTCTTTGATGGCAATGATTTCTGCTATAAAAATGCTAGGATCTTTGGGAAGTTTAAAGAGTCTTTTTATAGTATCGAAACCGAATGCACAACCTGTTCTGTGTATATATTTTGATGCATCTATGTAAATAAGATTGAAATTGCGAAAATCAGAGTTGATAATGTCCTTGAAGTATGAAACAATGATGGAATGAGGGGTGGAGTATTTGTTGAGATGCGATAGTTGTGTGTACAGTTTAGGAAAAACCATCCAGAATGGAGTTGCTAGAAAAGGTGATGATGTTTCAATTTTGAAATGCCAGTTGATGTCCTTACAGATACGAGTATAAGTTAGTGCTGGATCTTTGAGTATTCTTATTTGGTTTGATGATGTAAACAGTTGGTATGTTATTTGTAGTGGGAGATTGAGTTTTTTTGTAACATATTTTAAGATGTTTTTATTCCTTCTAATTTGTAAGAAGGGTTCATCAGAGATGCATAGAATGCTATCTATAGGGCTAGTACGAAAAGCACCTATAGCTAGTCTGATTGCTTGATTATGGATTGGATTGAGAATTTGTTTTATGTTCGTTTTGTCTGAATTGTATATTATTGAGCCATACTCAATTCTTGATAATATTAGTGCTTTGTATATTAATAGTAGGCTGTTTTTTTCTGCTCCCCAAGTGAGATGGGAAAGAGTTTTGATGATTTTCAATTTGTTTTTACAGTTTATTCTTAGCTTTTTAAGGTGAGTAATTCATGAAAGTTTACTGTCAAATGTCATTCCAAGAATACGAATGTTATCTGTATATGTAGTTGTGATATTATTGATGTAAATGTGATGTAGTATATTATTCTTTTTTTTATTAAAATCATGCATTGGGTTTTGGGTGAAGAAAATTTAAATCCAGATTTAGAAGACCATAGTAATAATGAGTTGATTGAATTTTGTAGGTGTGCTACTGTGGATCTGGTGTCAGTGCCGCTACAATAGATGTTGCAATCGTCAGCAAATAATGTGTACTTAACTAGTTCATCTATATTATTAAAGATATCGTTAATAGCTACTAGGAATAACGTTACACTAATTACCGATCCTTGTGGAAGTCCGTTCTCTATATCTGTAAGGTCGGATAGGACGTTGTCTACTTTAATTTGTATAGTTTGGTCAGTAAGGAAATTGTGCAAAAATTTTAACATGTTTTCGTCTATGGACCAACTGGAGAGAATATCGATGACTCTATTTTTCCAGACCATATCGTATGCTTTTTTTAGGCCAAGGGCGACTAGGATGGTGTGTTGATTTTTTTTATAGATTCGGTTATATTGGTATGGAGGGTGACTAAGACATCTTGTGTAGAATGTTTACGGCGAAAGCCGTATTGTTGATTAACAAATTTATGAGTTTTTTCTAGATACCATACTAGACGCCTATTTACAATTTTTTCAAGTAGTTTACAAAGAGTGCAGGTTAAAGATATAGGACGGTAGCTGGTGATGTTAAATTTGTTTTTATCTGGTTTTAGGATTGGTATAACTATTGCTTGGTGCCATATGTTGGGGAGTAATCCCCGACTCCAAATGAGGTTGTAGATTACAAGTAGTTTACTCAGTGCGTAATCAGAGAGGTATTTTATGAAAATATATGGTATATCATCAAACCCGGAGCTTTTACTGTTGCAATTGGTGAATTCGGAGTATAACTCTTGGATTGTGAGGGGGAGATTGTATTCGTTGTTATTATTATGTATATATGAATTTATTTTGAAACATTGGTCTCTAGAGTTTTTGTGTTTGATAAAATTATGTTCAAAATTAGAATTGCTGCTGTTGGCTTGGAAATATTTTGCAAATGATCGGGCAATGTCACAAATTAATAATAGTTCGATTGGATTGTTATCATATTCATAGTGTAAAATTTTGGGTATTTGCTGGTATTTAGTTCCTTTAAATGATTTTATTTTGTTCCAAAAGGAAGAAGAGTAGGTGTGGATATTAATTGTTTTTGTGAATTGTTGCCAAGAGAAGGTTTTATTTTTTTTAGGATATATTTAGATTCTGCTCGCACTTTCTTTAAAAGAATGTGGTCTGTTAGTAGCTTGGTTCTTTTGAAACAATTTAAGGCTTTTTTGTATTTTCTTATATATGTTTTGTACTCTTCGTTCCACCAAGGGTCTATTTTTTGGTTGGGTGTGCGGTTGGATTTTCCTATTGTTACAGTAGCTGCTTCGATGATCGAGGTAGTTAGTTTTGAGACGATATCGTTAATTCTATATTGATCTATGTTCGGTGTAGTGGGATTAATATCGCCTAGTTCAGAAGATAGTAGTGCCTGATCAACTAGTGAAGAGAAGTGCTCCCACTTTGGGTTTTTTAGTCTCCATTTATTGATTATCTCTAATTGGGAAATTGAATTGTATAATTTGAGTATTATTGGCCAATGGTCGCTTCCATTGTAAGACGTTAAGGTATCCCATTCTATGTCTGGTGCAATGTTAGGAGTAGACATTGAGAGGTTGATTGCAGAAAAATTGCAGTTGATGGGATTGTGTCTTGTGGGTTTTCCATTATTGAGAAGTATAAGATCAGTGTTGTCTATGAAGAGTTCCATAGTTTTACCTCGACTATCTGTATATGTAGAGTCCCACAGTAGTTTGCTGCTGTTAAAATCTCCTACAATGACAAAGGGTTTGAGCAGTTGTGTTGTGGTTAGAATTAAGTCTTGTTATGTGAATGGTGTGCTATCGGGGAGGTATATGTTGCAAATGCAGAAATTTTTATTATTGAGTTTTGCAGACATTTCTATGGCTTCTAAATGTGTATTTAAGATAATTTCATTGTTCTCTATGTTGTCTTTAATAAATATTGCTACTCCACCGCTAGCTCGGCCTGGATTTATGCGATTTTTGAAATATCCATTGTAATTTTTAATGTGACATGACTGGGAATGTTTTAAATTTGTTTCTTGGAAATATATAATATTAGGTTTATGGTTAGATATTAATCGTTGTATGTCTATATTACGTTTGTAAAAACCGTCGATATTCCATTGAATTATGTTCATATGTTTTAGGTTTGATGCTGAATATTGTGGTATATCGTAAAATTAGAAAGATTGGTTGTTATCCTGAAAAGGTAGACATTTAAATAGTAGATTGTTAAGTTTAGTTAGTTTTGTTTTTATTAAGCGATCATCAATATAGGGGCGAATTTTTTCTATTGTTTCTAGAACTGATGGGATGTATGAGTCAATCTCTTCGCATGAGTGTATATTAATTTGTTTGTTTCTAAAATGTTCTATTATATAGATAAATTGTAAATATGTAATCGAGCTATTGTTTTCGGAACTAGAGAAAAATGGTATCGTTGATTGTTAGCTGCTATTCAAATTTTTCCCCTCTAACTTGATAGATGAGTTTGAGCAAGAGATTACTTTTGGTTTTTTTTTTATCTGGTTGCTGGTTTGATGTTGGGGAGGAGGGTGATTTTTGCGAGATTGTATCAGATAGTGCTGTTTTTATTTAGTCTTGATTACTATTGTTTAAAATATTATCTTCTGTGTTAGTGTAATGTAGAATTGGTGAATTATCCTCTATGGTTGTGATATGTTGTTGTATCGGTTCTTGGTTTGTTGTTTCTAAAATATTGAGAGGAAAAGACAAAGTTTCATCTGTCCAGTCCATTTGGGTTTTTGGATATTCTTCTATTAATGATGTACTTTCCGGGAGTTGAGTATTTTCAAACAATGCTGGGTTTTGTTCTTCGGTATATGTAGGCAGTTGTGTTTGATTATTCTGATGGTATGATGGCTGAGAGAGGTTTTGGCTGTTTGTTGTATTTTTATTACAGGACATGAAGGTATGTCCTATCGATTTACAAGTATAGCAGGTAATAGTGTCGTCTGTGAAGAAAATTCTGAAGTTTGTTTCGTTAGTATTAATTAATAAAGAACCAGGAAGTTTCGATATATCTTCATGTTTAATATGTCATATATATTATGACGTCGAAAACTCAGTATGTGTTCATATCCAATTTCTTTTATACCAGCTTTGAGGAAATTTATTTCGGATAGTGATGTGATGTTGATATCTGAAAGTGCATCCAGTATTAACTGGTTGAGAATGGAAGGGCACACATTTGATATTATAATTCTTTTGGCAGGATTCAGAAGTCTGCGTATGGGGATTATGTGTTCATTTATTTTTAGTATGCTTTGTGATTTTTCTATTAAGGAACTTAGTGTTTGTTCGCTTGATAGGAAGACGCATACGCGTCCCATAGAAATTTTTATTACAAATATAATGTTGCTTGGAGAGATAATTTGTCCGATTACAATAATATAATCTTTAAGTAATAGTCCGTCGACTGGGTGTAGAACGATAGCCTGTTCTCTCTTCGGTGTGTTTGGATTAGCTGTAGCTAGGGCATAGTTCAGTTTATTGTTTGTACCGTTAGGTAATAATGGGTTATGTGTAGATCGGCTTGCATCGGGTGTAGAAAGAGTAGAGATAGCTTGTGTGGCGGAGGTAGTGTGATTAGTAACGATAAGCAAACTAGTTTTGTTAATGACATGTGTATGCGATGTAATATTTGTTGTGGGTTTTGTATTTAGTTTGGTTTTAGATGAAATATTTGTGGTTTTGTGAATAGTTGTATTTACTTTACTTAGGGGTTTTAGAGATGAAGATTGGGTGGTAGGCATTTTTAAGGGCTGCGAGCCCGGTTTATTAGTGTTCATTAATTGGTGTGTTATAATTATAGAATAATCATATTACCTTTTGCTGTAATTAGACGTAGTAATGTCTTTGCTATCGAAACTTAAAATGCGCACTCGCGGAAGATAACACACGTGTAGCTCAGTCGGTTGTCAAACACGTACTGTAATGTAAATTATTGAAGATATTAATGCATTGAGTGCTGTGGCCGACATATCAGTGATAATTCTATATTACGGTCTTATTTTCGACTATTTATAACAAAACTATGTTTTTTTTTTTCCACTAGTAGTTTAAACATTGATTTAAATAATACTGAAAGAATAGATGAAATTATGAAAATGATAAAAAAAATAAATTATGTTTATTGTTATTTGTTTTATAAACTAATAAAATAATTGTATAAATATATTAAATTAATAAATTAACTCCTAATAAGCTATAGGTAAATATATTAAACTAAACTAAATTCAATATTTTTATTGATAACTTAGCTAAGTACATGCATAAATATCATATATTCATATGTATTAAAACTTAAAAGTATATAAATATACAATGTTATATGAATTTATGCATTCTGCACTTTGGTATCATATTCATGATATTGTATCGTTTAAATATTTTTGTATGTTTTTTGTCAATAAAAAACTTTTATACATGAAAGAAAACAATAACTAATGACAAATGGAAGTAAAAATAAATAAAAACAAATTTTATCAAAATATTGAAATATTTCATGAAACGTTTCAAAATTTTATATTTCATGAAATTTTTGAACACTATGTATAATATTGTATAAGTATACCTTGAAAGTACCTACTTACATGGAGGAGAGAAATGTGACTGTCGAGGTTAGGATGGGTATGGATGAGTGAATAGATGGTATGCGTATAATATGACTTAGATACATACAATATTTATTTTTTATTAAGTTAAAAGTATATTTCGAATCGTAGCGTCATTAAGTTAAATTTTAAACATTTTTAACCATGCAGTAAATAAAGTACCTACCTATAATATTATAATAATATAACGAATTAATCTCTATCAGCTATCGTTACTATTTATGTAGAACCTAAATAAAAAAATTCCAAAAAACAACAATTTACTTAGATGTCTGTTTCTATTTTTTACGAAAGATTTCAGACCACATTTTTCTCTTTTCTGTCGAAGTGCACGGGAAAAATAAATAACAGTTTATTTTAAAAAATATATAGAAAGTTTAATTTTTTTTTTATACCTACGTATTGTAAAAACGATATTAACAAAATAAGACATTTAATCAAGCCATATTTTGGACATTTATGAAAAATGAATATTTTCAAACCGCATTAAATAACAAGTTATAATATTTGAAAAAGAAAAACTAGGTATCCGTTTAATACGGTGCATAGCGCATAATATATTAATTATCGAATCAATTTGTTACTTGTATTGTAATAGTATAAAAAAAATTGAATATCCCATAATAATATAATTATTATTAAAATAAATATAAGCAGACTATAATAATGCTAGTGAAATTAAATTAGATATTTATTATTATTTATGTTTTTTTATATATACAAAAGACATATAATGTATATTGTATATAATATATAGACTAATTTATTTATAATAGTCCTGTGGGGGAAATTGATGTCAAAATTCGTAATAAAGTAAAACATTTATATTAAAAATGTATAGAATATTAAAAATCCACGAGCAAAAATGTGTAATGGAATTAAAAAAAAGTCGCTAAAAGAGGTCATGTATCAAAAATTATAAACAGTAGGAAAACCTTTTTTATCAGAATCGTTCGTGTACCGTATAACGAGGATCGTATGCAAATTAATTTAATCACCCTTATACCCTCAAAATGTGTATCTTTATTTCCCATCATATGAATGTTAAAAAACCTATACTTTTTATGATTACAACAAACGTAAATATATTTTAACGATTTTATTTGAAACGCCTTATTATGAACGCACGCTGTACGGAATCTGAATAAAAAGTAGCAAAAAGAGAATAAAAAATATTAATGTACCATCTAAAATTTAAATAGTTCAAGGCGGTATTTTTATTACGATTTTTATTAATGTTTTATAACAACGAAACCGATCTATCGCAGTAAAATATTTTTTGCTAAACGCTATGGACGTGGCGCATAAACCAGACACAGAAGACTACAAAAATCATTTTATTATTAAAAAAAAAAAAGTTAATTGAAACACTATTGTAAAAAATGTTTAAATATGAAAAACTATGTATATAAGAAAACTAATTGTCCACGAAGCCAAATGTGTGTATGAAACAATAATAAATATATATATATACACTTTTAAGGTACACATTTATATATTATATTATATTATATATATAATATACTCTATCAAGATTGCGGTTATTTTCAATTATTTATATAATACAAAATATAACAAGCTATTTAAATACTATTTATACCGATATACCACTAATTAAAACCATGTTACAAGACATATACATTGCACACGTCACAAATATATTATGTCATTTTCTAATATATTATGATAAAAGTATTTATGTATTAGCATTGTTAATATTAGTATATTACTTAATTATTATATTTTATAAAAAGTCTACAAAAATTGAATAGGTACTTATTTTTTATGTAATCATTCTTTATACTTTTATTATTAATTATGTAATTAGAAAAAATTAATATATTAAATAATAATTAACTTTTGTCATGCATTATTCTTGTTGGTATTATTATTATTTAATTGCACATAAGGTAGCTACCATAAAACAAAGTTTAAGTAAAAATAATAAAAAGGTTATTAAAAACGTAGTAAATGGGTTACAATTTTAAATAAATAGCAAACCATTTACTTAAACTCTTAATAAAAAAATAAAAAAATTATTCCTTTGTTATCTAACAAATGTGTGAAGGCCATTCATAGAGCGAGTTTATATAAATATTTAAAAGTTGAATATTACTAATATTTTCATTCAGTATTCTAATACTTAAAAAAGTTTCTAAGATACTGGAAAAAATAAACCCACGGCAGTTGTGCACCCAAATTCATGGCGTCGTGTGATTTTTATTCTTGAAATTTATATATTATTACATTGCGTTATTATTTATATTGTTATTGAAAAAAAATGTGTATACACAGAAGCGGGTCGTTGTGTACGAGAACGAACACGGCAAGTCACCATGAGTGTACACATAAAATACGCCCTATACAAACTTATACAGTTAGTGTGTTAGGTTCTTAGACTTACCTAGGTAATACTTACGTGAACTCAGCTAATTAACTTAACATTATTACATCACGCATGAGGAACACCAATCCGATCGGCCGACACGGGTATATAATATTCAGCTTTCGGGATTTTCAGAGTAGACTTGCGAGTCGTGTTCCATCTGTCAAAATAAATAACCATTTCCCCTCGAACGCTCGCACGAATCCATTCTCTCGGATGAAAACCTAAAGTTTTTATCT
The DNA here is from genome assembly GCA_014851325.1 of Pentalonia nigronervosa. Taxonomy (NCBI): domain Eukaryota; kingdom Metazoa; phylum Arthropoda; class Insecta; order Hemiptera; family Aphididae; genus Pentalonia; species Pentalonia nigronervosa. Next base: position 11,880 of record JACXSJ010004051.1, read on the forward strand.
AAACCTATCCGAAACAGATATCGACAAAATCATAAGGGATCCGGCCCCAATTCGTTGTTGGTACGTAGTTATAATAAAATATATTAGATTAAAAAAAAATTCCTTATAGAGATACAAAATAATAAATATTCACCTGACTCATACATTCACCTTCACATACAACACAATAATATAATGAATAACTGGAATAGCGGATCTGACACACACAAACTTTTATATTATTCAATTGAATGTAACAGAATTATCCAAAAAATAATACACTGCTGTATGCAGGGCTAAGTTATGTATATGTGTATGTGTATTATTATATGTGTCTCGACATTTTTATCATCACATCCAGAGCAATAAAAAAAGGTCGGCAAGTGGATATCGCTCTGCTGTACAGTAGGTATCTAGTGGATCACTTTCATGGTTGTATTAAATTCGTATTCAATGATATAAAATCATTGTATACGAAAAACGATTCTGAGCGAAAACGGTCTAACAAGGGTATTTGAAGATATTATTGCTATTAAAATAATTCATTTTACTATTAATAAAACAGTAGGTTGAATTAATTTTTGTAGAAAACATTGAATTTGAAAATTTAATTGAGTGTATAAAATATAATAATATACTTAAAAAGTTTCTTGCACCCACGAAAAATATATTTAAATTACAACGAAATAAATAGCATTGTTATTCTTCATTTAAATATCTAATTTCGTCTAAATTTGAACTTAAAATGCCTATAAAAATCAAATATGTTAATATATATTTTAGATTTTTTAATTACAATATGAAATATTTACAATATACCTTGTTTTAAATTTTTAATCTATAAAAACTGAACATTTTATAAATATTTAACTACAAAACAACTTGCATATATGTTCGATGATGAATTTTGGTCAAAATTTTAAGTTTAAATGCTTATAAAAAAAATTTGTGACTATATATTTTTATTATTTTTGATCTACTATTTTAAAAATTTATGAGGAATCTTGTATTAAAATTTCAAAAAATTTCATACAACGAAATCAATATTAAAAAAAAAACCAAAAAATTCTTAGGCTTACAATTAGTTTAAAAATTGTCAAAATATTTTTAAATTTTTTTAGTGTAAAGAAAATGATAATCTAAACATTTGGTGAAATTTTCAAATGTCTACAGTTATTCCTTTTTGAATTACATACAAATAAGAAAATTTTTTCCGGAGAAAACGGGTGAATATCCAATGTTCAATTTCAAACGTTCATAAAAAATTACTTTGACTTTCTGGTAATTTTTTTTAGAACGGTAAAAAAACCTATAGAAATCCTTGTGTTAAATTTTCAAATCTTAGATTTAAATAGAAAAATTTTTATGAATTTCTTAATCAAAAAAAAACTGCAAAATTTTGTGATTTTTACGTATTTTCTCGAAATTTCAACTTTAGATGCTTATAAAAAATTATTAGAGACCTACGCTCAACTTTATTTTTCAATTTCCATTTACAACAAATTATGAAAAATATTGTATTACATTTTCAAGTTTTTTGACTGACTGAAAAAATTTTTATCGGTAATAAAAAAAAATAAAAAAAACCCAAAAATTGATTATCTATGACTATATATAGCTCACAAAAAGTCAATTCAAAATTTTATGATATATATAAATTGTTTATATACACATTTTGTAAACATTTTATGTATTTAATTTTGTTGTTACATCAAAAAACAATATCGATTTTGTCAAAAATTGGTTTTGCGTAAAGATTTCAGGTTTATCCCTTAGTTTTTTTGTTGTTTTAACCAACGCGTTTGAAAACTATGGTGAATTTTTTACTTTTGACTCTCCCCCTCCCCCAAAGTACCAACTAGATTCACTTTTTTATCAGAAAAGATGTTGATAAAGAAAATCAGAGTACTTTTACTACACCAAAACGTGATGACAAACACAAAAAAATATAATAAAAATAAAAAAAAAACACTACATTGTAAAATCAATACATTCATCGCTCCGCTTAGAATCTAAAACTGAAATTTATAATATTATAATAATTATCGAATAATAAAAGGCATTAAGTATAGGTAACTACTCTGCTATACAGTAAGGGCCGAGTGATTAAGTAGGTCACAAATGATGGTTAATATATGTTAAACTTTAGTACAATTATAAATTATTCATTGTATACGATTAAAAACGATTGTGAGCGAAGACTGTTCAATTTTTTAGTAATTAAAGTAACCAAACAATTATTTTCATAGTAAGATTGAATGCATTTTAACAAATGTTTGTATTTTTTTTTTGCATTTCCTAGTTATTTTGAAGGTACTCGGAACTTTTTACTTTTGACCACTCAAAATACAAACTAGATCCAATTTGCTACGAGAAACAATCATCAACGTTGAAAACCTAAACATTTTTTTCTATTGTAGCAGTAACTGTCTTCAGACATAAAAAAATACACAGGCCATTATAAAATCAATATATTTATCGCTCCGATCAAAATCTAATATTTGAAAATAAATAAATAATTTAAATATTATGTTACTCTTGCTAATAACGTTTAGATTTATTGACATTTCCGAGGATAGAAATATTATTCATGCATGCGAGTTGTACTATACTCTTATTATATTATTTTCATCATAGTGCATGGGAAATGTTTATAAAAGAGAATATAATGAGGTTATATAATAATTTAGGCCTAATAATATGACGATTGTCGGATTGTCGTTAACCAATATTTTATATATTTTTGTTGTCTTTGTATCATTACCATTTGTGCAATGTTATATTACTAATTATTATTATTTATATTATATATTACAATACTTTAAAACTGAAATAAATCATTAAAAAATAAAGAAGCGCAAGTCCATATTTTGTTTTAATTATTAAAGCTTATTATTATTTACATTTTTTACTTAACTATATTTGATATTTCTTGTGGTGAAATATTATCAGATGTAACTTATTTTAATATTATAATTATTATTTTCAAAAGTCAAAAATACATAAGGTCTATAGATACTAACATAGACTAAGTATCAGATATAGATAATAACATTTGTTCAACGTGTTATTTTTAACTTTATTTACCTACCTCGTGGTATATAGTAGGTAAACAAATTTTTTTTGTTCTTTTCAGAAATCCACTTGTATTATTTAAGCTTTTAGAGTACAGCGTTGAACAAACGATTATTTTTTAATTATAATTTATTATTATAATGCAATATTTTTCATTTAAATTTGTTATTTATTATTTATTTTTTTAATTTATTTTTAAATCATTAAAATAATCTTATAATGACTATGACGCTACATGAAATTTACTGTATATCACGCCTCCCAGGAATATTACAAATATATTAAATTATTTGTATCATTATTCATTGTTATAAAATATTGAACAAATAATATTATATATAATTATTAATGTGTTTTATACCTAACTATAACAAAGATACAAAAGTAACACATCTTAAACATAATATTAAAGAGTTAATTGTACAGTAATTTCTTTTGTAGTGTTTAATACTATTGTTTTATTAATTTAAGAAATTTTATGACTGATGATGTGTTCATATATTGTTACTTATAAATGGAATCTAGTACGAGTGCTATAATCAAATGTCTTATAATACAAAATGTCATAAAACCAAGTGTTATAAAATATTAATATTACAAGAACCTTTTGAAATAAAATTAACATGGATATGAGATGACTCAAAAATGTTTAATTTAAAACTTAATAACCAATAAATAATTGTGTTATAGACTGATTATTTTAGGTATATATATATATATATATATATATATATATATATATATATATATGATATATTCAAATTATTTAGATCGTAATAAATTATCAACCCATCCTTATCTACTATAAGTAAGTTAGACTATAGTTCTACTAAAAGTATACTACTACAAGATAATATTATTTCTTTTATATTTATATATATGAATTATATAATATATAATATTGTGTATATTATATTAATTACAATTAATTTGGTTATGATATAATTAAATACCTACGACATTGTTAATTCCATATGGAAAAAGGCGATTACATCTTATATGACATAAACACTAAGAACCCATGAAATATGTATTTCTTGTAGAAAAAGTCGATTATATGCAAATATGCAAACAATCCTCGAAATAGTCATTTATCATTACTATGTATGTTCGAGTAATTGATAAATTTGAGTTATTTGTTTTATAAAACCGTATATAACAAAATATCAATAACTATTTCAAGCTTTATACACAGCTTTCTACTTTTTTGCTTCTATCTATGGTTTTTATAATATTTGCCATAAAACAATCTTATAACTAGCCTTTTTATCACCTAATAATATAAAAACTGTCTAAGCAAAATTTAAGATAATAATTCAACTATAGGTACTCATATCATACGATAGTTTAAACACAAATAATATTACCAAACCAATAATAAAAATATATAAATATGTTATAATAGTAGAGCCGATTGTTATAGTATTGTAATGATGGCTATTTGTAATGACAAATGTTAATAAATAGCATCATCATCATATTCCTTAATATACCACATATATGCAAATACCTGCATTATGATATAGACGTCGGTGGTCTTATGTCTTCATAATTTCTGAGACATAGACCACCCCATCGCTTGGACGACACTTTTTACCCGTCGCCGGTTTCCCACACTCCG
>JACXSJ010004052.1:0-16544 GCA_014851325.1 Pentalonia nigronervosa
ACTACAGTCTAAAGATATTGAACTGGTTTCAGAGGAGTTATCAGATACTAAATTATTTTGTTCGTCATCGAGATCGGTTTCTATTATATCTGTGTGTAGATGATCGATTATACATTCTTTTAAAACATCAACATTTAAATACTCATCGTCATCTTCTTCACAGTTACATTTATCAGAACATTTGATCAAACTGTATGAATAGATGCTTCCAAAACAACATCTAAAAGTGCGAGCTGTTGCATTTCTATTATAACTATTTTTTTGTCGAATTATTGAAAATAAATTTTCCAACGGGTCTTGGATTAGACGATTTGTCATCAAAAAAAATGTATTTTCTGGATATTTTTGTGTCATTTCGATACGTTCTGACTCGTATAGTTTAAGTAATGCAGTTGATGTCCAAACTATCCCTGAAAAGCACGGCGGAGTACTGGGTTTTTTATTTTTATGATTAATTTTAATTAGATTTTTAAATGTTGAAATTGCTTTTTTTAAATTTAAAAATACTTTTTTTTTTTTTTACATTTTGAATCGATAGCTGGGGTGGCACTGACGTTAGTCATTGCACCCCCCCCCCACCCCCAACTCACATCGTTTATTGGTACAACAAACATGCTCCTTGTTACATACAATATATACAGCATAATACAACATAATTTTTATACATATGTGGGGGGCCTCTAACCGCCCCTGTGTATATGACTTGCAGCCTACAGATTAAGCGATCTTAACTTTTTCTTCAAAAATTCTTCATTTAATTTATCGGGTTGTTTTACCGCCTTCTTTCCTCCTCGGATTTCTTTAGCAGTACCGAATGAATGAATCCGTTGACGGTGTTCCACGTCTCAGTGTCCTTTAGCATGAGGTCCATGATGTTGTCTGGTCCTAATGTACTTCTTATTTCAGTCTCAACGCGGAATCTCCGGGTTTCCCAAGCATCACATTTGAAAAACGTATGCCGTGCGTCATCCGTGTGGTGGCCACAGTACCAGCACTTTGGGGTTGCGAGCTTTTTGAATTTGTGTAAGTAGGCGCCGAAGCACCCATGGCCCGTGAGTGCTTGCGTGAGCCATTAATCTATGGTACCGTGTTTTCTGTTTCTCCAGTGTGAGATGTTAGTTATAATGCTGTGTGTCTATCTGCCTGTTGTTTGGTTGCTGTCCCATTGATTCTGCCAATTCAGGGTGAGTTCATCCTCGAGCTCTCTTCTCGTCTCGCTGGTATCGGGGCTCAGTCGTCGGTCGTATAGGCCTTTCCGTAATACTGCCTGAAACTCTATGGGGGAATACTGGCGATTATCAGGACCGCAGCGGTGGATACGGTTCGGTAGGCTGACGCGACCCTTAGCGCTATGCGTCACTGAACTTTAGCGAGGTCGGACATTCCTTTCCTGCTCATTATGTCTGCCCATACTGGTGCGCCGTATAGTAGTATGGAGTGCACTACGTTTGGCATTACCCTTCTTTTATTCTCTTTGGCTGCGCTTACATTAGGCAAGATTCTGGCTAGGTTCTGGGCGGCTCTGTTAGCTTTCGCACATGCTCGTCTAGCGTGTGAGGTGAAGCTTTGTTTTTGGTCCAGCTGAATCCCAAGATACTTCATCTCCTGGCCTGCGCTCATTAGGCACCTGTCTAGTTCTATGTCAAAGGTGTTATGGCGGCGTTTCTTCGTGATGATGAGAATTTCGGTTTTGTTCAGGGCTAGTTGGAGGCCATTGCTACGTAGCCAGTCCCTGGTTCTCTCCACCGCACGGTGGGACAAATCAAGGTTTTAGGCGGTCAAAAATAGAAAATTTTATTTTGTTTTGTTTTTAGTTATTTATTATAATTAGAATAAATTTAATACAAAACAAATCTTAAAAAAAAAAACAATTTAATAATTTAATTAATCATCTAACAAACTTTAAAATTAAGTCTAATCACTATTACTTTCAGCTTCTTCTTCATTAGACTCGTAATCTTCGGTTCTTTTAATATTCAATAAATATATTGCGTCTGGAGGTAATGTAGTTGATGAAACTTTAATCTGAGATCTTAATCCAGTTATTATTGGGTCAGATGTTATCAAAAGGAAGTTAAATAAATCTGTGTTTGTGTTAATACGTGGCGATTTTCTAGAATGGTGTTCTCGGAATCGTATATAGTCTTTGTTTCGTGACTCCTGTGCTTCTTCAGAACTGTCCAATGGGAACAAGGGTATATATTATCGCTAAAGAGCCATGTATCAAAATTTTGTGCACGCTTGGAGGCATACGGTACCAATTATATAACTTTACATAAAGTTTAGCTGTTTCTTTGGAATATTCATCAAATCTTTCATAATTTATTTCATGACCACTAGAAATCACTTCTAATATTATTGAAAATCTATGGATTAGATGAACATCAACTCCTGTAATCTCTGAGACTTTTTCCGGGTTCTTAAAAAATCTTCGAGCAACATTCCCCGTATTTGATGTACCCATAATCTGAACCACTCTATCAACTTCTATGTCCAATTCTTCCCATAAACGAGATTGTATTTCTTTCTTTTTTTCTGAAATTAAAATTTTTTGTTCAACAGTTGTCCTTTTTGTTGTAGGAGCCGATTCTAATTTATATGCAATATGCAGAGTGCACTCTAAAATTTGATCGAGGCATGTAATATGGATAAACCGTACTTAAGATTATCTTCATTGATTTGAAATTTGTGCATTTGGTCTAAATTGTTCATATTTGTCGGGTTGCATTTACAAATAAAGCCAGCTTGGCATGAAGATCCTGTTAAAGTGTTTATTACTTTGCCATCAACCATCGTCATAACCATTGTATAACTAATAGACACAACATTATTATTTATATTTAATTTTAAGGGTTTTAGTTCTGCAATTTCTTTCTCCAATTTTTGCACTTAATTTTTTGTGGTTTCTACTGTCTCTTTATTAAATATAAATTTTATTGGTCTACAATAACGCGTAGACGAAGGTGTTGGATTTTTCCATAAAATTGTATTATTTTTTGAAATTTTCGAAATTCCGGTTAGTCGCAATGGAACCAAAGAAAATAAAAAAAACACTTGAATCTGTTATATTTTGATCGTTGAATGTTTGGTGGTACTCACTATGACCAGAACTTCCATCACAACCCCACTTGTCTAAAAAATTAAGGTCTTTATACATTTCATCAAGATTCATATTACTATCAAATTCAAATGTTTCAAATAATCTAGTTAGTGTATGATCTAACAAATTTTGGAGTGGAACAGAAAATTTTTCCTCGTGAATTTCTATACCTTCAGGGTAACATCTTTCTTTTACCAAACGAATGCGATAATATGCAGGATAATTATTAGCTCCACGTTGTTTGGCCCCAAGTCTAGTTATTTGATAAGCCTCTTTCGTGTGTCAACTATAAAAGCTAGAGCCTCATCGTCGGTATAAGGCATAACAGTTTTAGAACTAATTTTATATATATTTTTAATTTTAATTGCTTTATGAGGAGAGTATTCAGTTATTTGTGACAACATTTGAGTAGCTGCTCGTTTCCCTTCAGAGTACAAAGTATTTTTCGCAGCACAAATCAATACCTCACTTGTTGTCGTTTTCCTTAAATATTCAGTTTTCCTACGTTTTGAACGTTCACTTAAATCAAAAAAAGATTTACTTGGCCTACCTTGACTTGTTGATGGTTGGCAGCCTATTTCATTTTTTGCTATAAATGGAATGTTAAATTCTAATTGTAGCCACTTTTCATTTTTAATTAAAAATTTTGACATGCATCGATTAGATTCTTTCTATTTTTTATTTACTATACTACAAAATCCTTCAATTTTCCCTTTAACGCATTTTTTAAAGTCCTCATAAGAATCCCACTCATCACCAAGTTTATTATGCAAATACATGATCAAGATACTTCGGACCTCACAAGAACTTGTATGTAAAGCAGATCCAGATTTTCTTAATGCTTCAATTAAACAACGGTTTTTAACTTTTTTTACTATGTCAATTTTATCTATAAGAAAAAATAAAAAAATCGTAATTTAAAAAGGGGCAAATTTGAGCAACTTTTCAATTTAGTATTATATGGTAAATATGATTATGCATCAAACGAATAATAATTGCTATCTCTAAGAGCCCCTAAATAATTTTTCTATTCAATTATGTATAAAAAAAAGTATAATTTCTTTAATTGCGCGATATACATTTATATTTGTAAACTTTAATTTATGGTATAAATACTAATCAATACACTTACTTGGTGCTATATGTTGATCCATTTTTGATACACAAAACTTCAAAACAAATTGTATAATATTCAATAAAGAAAAACTAAAATGTATAATACACGTGCACACGGTGTGGAATGCATGAAATGCACAAATCTTTGTGAACCATACCTACATTTATCAGCTCATTATTTAATGATTATCGTATATTGCGATATATTTGGCATCGTGAAATAAGTGGCAACAACTATTGCAGTTTATAGCTGCTGATTAAGACACTAAAATTTTCTATTTTTAACCTCCTAAAACCTTGATTTGTCCCACTGTGCGCCGTTGTTTGCATCAGGTTCTTCATCTGCATGGTATCTGCTGCTTGGACTATAATGGGGACGTCATCTGCGTACGCGAGGTACTTTGCGCCCACCGGGAGCCTCAACTGGAGGAGGTGGTCGTAGAGTATGTTCCACAGGGTTGGGCCAAGAACTGAACCCTGTGGAACTCCGCTCGAAAGCTGCGTCAACACCTCAGTGCCACTCAGGTCGTGAAAATGTAATGTCCTATCCCAAAGGTAGTTGTCGATGATTTGGTATAGATAAGGAGGTAGGTCTTTGTCTTTCATGGCTTGTAAGATCCTGTCCCAGGGGTGGAGTTAAACGCATTTTGTATGTCCAGAGACATTATGCCAATTTTTTTGCTAGGGCCACAGTTCTCTACCGCTTTGCATACAGCCGCGAGTGCGTCAGTTGTGCTCCGTCCCCTGCGGAAGCCAAACTGGTTATCGGAAAGTTCATTGGATGTATCGGCTTCGAGGATGTCCCTCAGGCGGTTATCAATGATTTTTTCGAAGAGCTTCCCGGTACAGTCGATGAGACACAGTGGTTTGTACGAGGAAGGTTCGAGTGGAGGCTCGCCTCCCTTTTTAATTAATACTAGGCGTGCTTTCTTCCACGCTTTCGGGAAATGCCCCTCTTCTAGGCATTTGTTGTAGATTTTTAGTTGTATTTCCGGCTGGCGTTTCGCTATAGTCTTTAAAGTTTCGTTGTTAATCCCGTCGATTCCCGGCGATATTTTATTCTTTAGCGAGCTCGTTGCCCTTGCCAGCTCCGCTACAGTCACTTGGGGTGGGTGCTCTTGTTGCCATAAATTTGGGTTGCGGAGGGGGTGAGTTGGGAAGAGTTCCTTCACAATATTTTGAACGACGCCGTGCTGCTGGAGTTCTCGTGGGGAACGACTCTTTATTAGGTTTCCCATTACAATTTTGTAGGGTTTTCCCCAGAGATCCTTCTCTACTAGGTCGCATAGCTGCTTCCAGCACAGTTCTTTAGCCTTTTTTATAGCTTTAGTAAGCTCCAGCTTGGCCTCTTCATCTCGTTTAGCTCTTCGGTGCATGTGTCTGGTCCTAATCTCCTTTTTTTCCTCTGATAAGTTCTGCGATTGTGATTGGCTATCTTCCTAAGGTTGTGAAGTGTTGGGTTCCACCAGTATACCGATTTCCTGTTGTTAGTGCCTCCCTTTGTCTCCAGTCCACAGGTTTCTCTTATTTTGTTAGCGAAGGTTGAGGCGCATTCGTCAGCGTTGAGCAGGTCGACGTTGATCAGGTTGCCAGCACCCAGGATTTCGTCCAGTTTCCTATAGTTAATTTTGAATTTTTTCCTTGCTTGGGGACTTGGCGGGTCTTGGGCGTGGGTTCGTATGTCGAAGCGGATGTAATTATGATCGCTCAACGATGTATCGTCCGATACCTCCCAATTCAGCATACGGCTGCTGAGTCCATGTGTCGCTATGGTTAGGTCCACGATTGACTCCCTGTGCCCTTGCTGAAAAGTCGGAGTGCTCCCTTTATTGCATATCACAAGTTCCAGAGATGAGATCATGTCTGCTAATGCTTCTCCTCGGGCGTTGTTGTACCTCGATCCCCATGTAGTGTGCCACGCGTTAAAGTCACCGGCTATTAGGACCTCAGTGGTTTTTTCTCTGACACTCCTCTCAAGTCGGCTCAGGAATTGCTCGTATTCCTGGAGCGAGGTGTTTGGAGACCAGTAGCACGAGTAGAGCGTGATGCCGTTTACCTCAATCCACTTGAAGCCGCGCTCGGATAGTCCGATGTTTGTGACCGTACGGTTAGGGTTGCAGACTATTGCTGCCCTTTTGTCATCGTCCGAATACCAGTGCTGGTTCGCGAGATTGTTGTACTCAGATACGAAGGTGAAGTCGATGTACTTCTCCTTAGCATACTGGTATAATAAGACTTGCGCTGCCTTGGCACAGTGCAAGTTGATCTGTAGAAAGTGAGTCATGTTGTTTTCGCAGCGGCTCTCGTGCCCGTCTGAAGACGTGGCATCTGAAGGTCCTAGTGTATGGTCGTTGGACGCCTCATCGCAGCATAGGAAGCATCTTGCGTCAGATGTACAGTCCCGCATTTTATGGTCTTCGGCACCACATTTCCAACAATGATTGCTCCGGTCTATGAACTGGCAGTTATGCTTTGTGTGTTCAAATCCCTGACACTTAAAAATTTTTTGACTTCTACCTTGCGTCTGACTCTACAGTTGACGTAGCCGACTTGAAGTTTTGACGTCACCAGCGTGTTCGCTACGGTCGTAGGTACCGAGGCCGTTACCACTTGAGTTCCTCGTCCAACTTTCCTCATGTTTAGGATCGCAACGCTTGTCGTGAGATTAGTGGCTTTTAGTATAGCTTGTACAACCTCTTCTGCAGTTGCCTCCTCATCAACATCCCTTATCTCTACCCTAGCAGTATCCGTGAGTCTAGTGCAAGTAGCGTCGCAACCCAGAGTTCGTGTAATGGCAGTCGTCAAGTCATCAAAATTTGCTGCCTCTCGGTCGAGCACTACTCTTAGGTGACCACTTCTGGTTTCACTTACTGCACTGATGTTGTTGCTTAGAGTTTGGACTTCTCTGGCATTTTTAATACTCTTTAACATGTCCGAATATTTCATGTTTCCTACTTTCACTATAACCACGTCTGGCCTGGGTTTTGGCTCGGGTTTTTTGCGCTTTTTACTCAGTTTTTTCCTCATTTCCGTCCAAGGTACCTCTGGCGTTTTGGGTGTCGGGACTAGAACGTCATGGGTGGATGTCCCAGGTAGTGGGTCTTGTTTGGCTAGGGTTTTTTGTGGTAGGAGTTGGCCAGGAATCTGTATTAGTGCAAGACTTGCCATGATTTCTTCGAACTTCGCGTCTTGTTTATCTAGGCGATCGTACATTTCTAAGGAGTCTTGTATGGTCCCTAGGCTGCTTGTTTGAGTCTTGTTGTCAGTTGTTAGGGGTTTATCTGGGGCCTTTTACTTCTGTGAGACTTAAAGGGCGGTGTTGAGGGCGCTATATAGCGTGGTTCGGTTAGTAGCCAGCTCTTCGGTTGTAGCAGTTATGCTTGCGATACCCTCTTTAACTTTATCGCTTCTAGTCAGGGAGCAAAGCAGACTGAGGGAGTCAGCGTCGCTACATAATTTATTTATTATGCTGTTTTGTTTTTTCAGCAGTGCTTTTAGAATGGCTAACGATTGGGCTATCGTGGTGGCAGGATAATCTTTGTCTTCAGGATCGGCTGTGGCAGCACTAGTAGGGGATGAGAATACAGGGGCCTGGCTAACCACCCCTGTATCCCTGCAAATCGTTGGATGACGACCGATGGGAGCCTGCTTTCGCACTCCCGACTGCCGGCATCTGGGGGTCCGAATCCCCTGATGCGTTAACAATATTTCTGTTTTTACGCTCCATATTGGATTTTGAGGGTTTACTCCCTGCATTTTAGCCCTACTGCCAGGGGGATTTGATTTCGGTGTTGCCTTCACCTATGTCTGTTTGCAGGCGCTTGCAGGTGGACCAAGTCTGTCCGACCAGTTAAGGTAAGACTGCGATAGGTCTAATTTAGACCGGGATCGCTTAGTAAGACTCAAGTAAGAGCCCGCAAGCCCCCCCACCGCGTCAAGGCAGATCCCGTGAAGGGGAAATTTAAAAATACTTGTGGACTTTTTACGCTTAATGGATTATTATTGGGATTACTATCAAAAAGATTCTTACTATTTCCAGAATCAAATATATTGTTTACTGTTATGAAAAAGTTTGCAGTGTTGATCGCCGTTGAAGATTTTAACTGACCCGTAGCCACACAAGTTTTGATTGAAGCTGCTACTGATCTACTTAATAATTGTATAGCTAACTTACATGACATTTTTTGAAATGTATTAGGCGTAAGATGAACTGGCGTGATTTTTATCATGGCCCGTACTTTTGAACTTGTATTAATGTCATATGTTTTTTTCACGTCATTTAACGAAATAAGTTCTTCCTTATATTTAAAGTTGCCGTTTAGTAGGTTGTTTCTGACGCTTTTAATGAGGTGTGGTATATCATAAACTAAAAATAATTTCCTACAGCAAATTGTGGTAAATGGTTCATTTTCAGAGGCACCTAAAATTGAAAACATTCGCCTATTTTGGGTACTCTGGTCACAAATAATGGCAGATGGTAAAAATCCAAGTTCTAATATCTTCTGAATATATTCTTTTATTATTAATACTAAACTGTCACCTTTTACACCACTGCCTGTGAAATAGTAGCTTAATGGAATTTTCCAATTTACATATAATCCACGAATCATTACTACAAGAGCATGTGATCCAGGTTTATTTGATTTTCCTAGTGCTCTAAGATTTTCAAAACCTTCAATTTCGTCTAATGATTTATTATATTCAATATATTTTTTTATAGCCATTTCATCCAATAATATCACGCATTTTCTTTCTTTAAATGACATACAGTCAGCCTTAAGTTTTAATTGTTCCATGTATTTTGAAGAGAATCCGGTAAAGTATGAAATGGAGTTTAACCAGCGGCGTACAGTACTCACACCTATAGTACGGTCAGCGAAACTAGGCGGGTGAACGTCGCGCGCCTGGTGGCAAATTTCCGGCAGTGATTCCAAGTCTACATTCCCGCTTAAAATAATTTTAAAAGCGCGGGAGTTGTAATAAAAACTGAACATTCAATATTTCTGTACGTAAAACTCATTATTTATTAACTATCACATGCGCTAACAACTAATAATATTAATATTTTAATTGTTTACGCAATAATATATATATATATATATATATATATATATGTACATTTAAAAACTAATAACTAGGTAATGAAACTTAATACTATTTTAATGATATTTACTTAAAAAAATATATTTCAGAATTGAAATAATCTAGTCAACATTGTCGTCTTTATCTTCACTTGAACTGCTTTCGTCAGGATTAATGGTCAATATTATTGATTCTAATATATCATCTCTTAGTCCCGCCTTGGCAAAGTCCTCCTCCTGAATCTTGACGCAATGTTCTCCACATTTGGCCCAATCTTCCGGAGTTACTGCATCGATCTCTTTATGCACAATTGTCTCGATATCTTCAATCTTGAACGTTGAATTTTTTTCAGCCACTCTACCTTTAACTTGGGCCCAAATTAGTTCTATTGGATTGTACTGACAGTGGTAAGGGGGAAGCCTTACCACTTCATGACCCATTTGGAATGTTAATTCATCGAGTTTATATTTTTTTCCGCGTGGCATCGAAAGCTTCACTTTTTCGCGTAACTCGTCTAGTGTTTCTACGGGAGAAAAATCTATATTTTTATCCCGTAACCACTGTTGAACATCTGCCTTTCTACTGTTGGACTTCGGGTAGTTCTCGATCAACGAAGAGTGATACGACGCGTTGTCTATAACAATAATACTCGTCTGTTCTAAGTTAAGTAGCATTTGTGAAAACCAATTTTCAAAAATTGTGGCGTCTATTTGAGAATGATAATCTTTGTTACCAGAATTACACCTGAAAATAAGTTTTGATTCTTTAATGAATCCGAAGGAAGAAGATCCGGCGTGGCATATGATGAGGCGACTGCCTTTGCCCGTAGGTACTTTTAAATCTTCCGTATTTTCTTCATTTTGCCAAATACGTCCACGGGTATGGTTTTGATTAACCCAGGTTTCATTTAAGTAGACTACTGGCCGAGTATCACCGTTCCTACGAAACTCATTCATTTTTCTAAGAAATTTAACGCGTGCAGCTACAATATACGACCGTTCCATTAAGAATTTGCGATCGTCGTTACATTTCTTGTACTTAAAATTAAGTTGTTTTAAAATTATTTTCACCCAATTATTTTCGATCCACGGTAATTTAATTTTTCACGCAATTCTACTAATATTTTAGCTGTCGTTGGAAATTCACCCCTGTTGTAAAAGCTATGAACAACTCTTCTGACCACTTCATTGTCAAAATCATCAAGTTCAGTGACAGATTTCTCGCGACTGTATCTTTTTCGTGGTGATTGAAATTTAATGTCATTAGAACTTCCAGCACATGGTTCATCTTGATTTCCAGTCATTTTACTCTCTTTACATATCCGTTGTACAGTTCTCAGACTCACTGCACAAGCCTCGGCCGTCCTCTCATGGGACTGTAGAAAATAATCTGCCAATTCAGGCTTGTCTTTGAACTTGGCTAAGGTTTTAAAAAATGTATATACGTTGTATATTGTTTTTTTCGTTTGGGAATATATATCGGATCGAGTTGACATTTTGAAAAAATAATTTATCACAAATAGTAAAAAAAAAACACCAAAAAAATTATAAAATATTGTACAAATTAGCCGTATTAAAATTTCAAATTTAACTCAAACGATAGCAATCAACACATATACGAAAGGCAGAGGATCGAAGACTAACACGTTTTGAAAAAATACTGTTTCTGTACACAATTTGATTTCAATAGAATGACAATATAATAAGGCCAATGGAATGCGGTCGCCAGCGCCAGATGGCTAGTTTGAATATAAAAACGCCGCGCTCGATGGTTACCCTCACCCGCAGCAGTTTGTAGTACGCATATTTACATTATATTTATATTGTATATACTATATACCTTATACGTTAATAAAATATTTGTAATGTGAGGGTTCACAACTTTTTTTATAAACATCTGAAACACAGCTGCACCGGCTATTCATTTAATAAATAATACTTTTAGAACCCCTGGTTTACATGAAAACGGCCGCCTGGCGCGCGACGTTCACCCGCCTAGTTTCGCTACTATAGTAAAACTATTTTGTTCCTACGCATATGCTTATAAGTCGATGGCGACTTTTAATATAATGACATCGATACGTTTTTTTTCTGCTCTAGTCTATGGCTTACGATTTTCGTGTGATACTTGCATTGTAACGAGAGCTTTCGAAGATGTCGAAGAAAAGGAAATTTCGTTTAACAATTGTTTCATTTGATTTTTTTTTTATATTTTTATATTTTTCATTTTTATTTTTCAAATAACTTATTACTGACCTTTTCCTTTTTAACAATCTTTGTAAATTAATGATTTTTTCTCGGAGTTGTTTATTTATCATTTTCATTTTTTTTAGGACTTTCTGGTGTGTTTATAATATAGGATTTTGGTTTATTTCTCTGTGGACTTGGTAAATCGATTAACCTTGAAACCCAAGATTTTGTGCCTGGAGATGACAAAGTAGGGCTACCAAACATCATGGAAGGATTAGGTGATAAAACTTTAAATTTACTCGGAGAAGGTGACCAACCGGGACTTTTTGAAAATGTATTATCTCCTATATACACAAATTTAAAAAAAAACATATATTAAATTGTTTAATAAATAATAAGCTGATAGATTCGATGAAAAAAACATTTAAAAAATATAATATTTCAAATTCCTATAAATAGATTAAAAATAAGTGAAATATTTTAAAAAAATATCGAGGTCACAACTTTTTGGTGGTAAGTGTATTATATACAAATATACCATTTCCCTATAAAGGGTTAATATCAGTCCCCAATACTGGAAAAATATACAAAAATGAATAATTAATTATAAATATTACTCATTTTAACAAGTGTTTGTGAAAAAAAAAAAACATTACGATCGCAATATTCACGGACTAACGTATACGTATCGTTCTTTAATAACAAATAACATTATGTCAGATCTCAGATGTCTATTGTCTAGTCACTCTATATAGTCTACACTTCGCACACGATTTTACGTGACATTAATTTATTTTGGAGGGGGGAACTAATAAAGCGCACTAGCGATTCAAACGTGAAACGCCGGTACTCTTATCCGACTACAGCGACTTATAGTGGCAAACGTCGCTGAACACGCAGGGAATTTTACCGGGCAGTGAGCGATCTCTAGTATTTATAATCAATGATATTATATATATTATAATAATTAAATCACTTTGGTTCATTTAAAATTTGCCGCCCTCACACTAGTGCCGCTCTAGGCGGCTGCTTGTTTTGCTACCACATTGAGCCGGCCCTGGGGCTAAACGATATAATATATATGGCTGGATAGTGGAAGACAAGCTTTATCTATTGGTGAAAGTATTACTATTTTGTGATCATTGTAAAAATAAATATTGAATTTTAAAATATAGGGTATATTAGAAACTTTTCATTTAGATAATTTTAAATATGAGATCCAAACAACAATTTTAGAGGATAAACGCCATCAGTATGAAATGTTTTGGGGAATATATGATGGTTCATCAATATTTGGCACTTATGCCCTTTTATCTTAACATCAATATTTTCTATACTAATATAAAATAGAGATTAACCGACAAGATTGTATTATCAGTTGATTATACAATTAATCCTCAGATTTCTATTTGTGATTACTGTTAGTTAATACTTGTTAATTAAAATATTTTATCGTAACAATTTTCATATTAATCATTTAATATATTACTTCGACAAGTACATCTGAATTATTTGTATGTATTGTAATTAAATTACAAATTATAAAATTTTTTTAGAATTATGTTGTAGGTAGAGCACTAGGTAACTACCTCTTGTTAGGTATTTATACTTTAATTAATACTGACACTTTTTGTTATAATACCTATAAGCATTGATTATAAATACTATAGTCACGTCACGAAAAGTGACGGCTGGCCGCCGTCGTACATCGAACCTCACCCACCGTGTAGACAGTGGTTCTCATTCTATTGTAATCCAGAACAGCGGCGGAGCAGCACGAACTATTGGCGCTATTGTTCATTTTCAAACGTTAGGCATCCCTTTGGACCGCATTCCTCGTTTAAATGTTTTAAAACCTATTGGAAAAGGGTCTGGTGGTCATGGAGGGTGGCATGTATGGCATGTTTAGTTGTATGCGCATCTGCTCGTGGCATAGTGTTATCTTTGCATTATAGTGTGTTCAGTGTTGCTGTGTACACGCAGGCCCTGATTTAATAAAATTAGGGCCAAGTGCACAATTTTTTTGGGGGCCCTCTATGGGGGAGGGGGGGGTAGGGGACCCCCACCACAAGTCAAAAAAATGTTCCAGAAAAAATCTATATAGAGAGGAGGGGAAAATATTGATAATAAAAACAAAATATTTATATGTTAAGTATTAAATAAATATCCCAAAACTCATAAAATATTTGTACATTATTTCATGTACTATAAATACAATTTAGTTACTTAGTCTAGTAAGTTAAGGACAATGAAAAGATAATACTAATTAAATAACAGAATTAATTATCAATCTTCCATAAAATTATAAAAATGGTAGGTAAATAACTTGTTAATTTAACAATTTATTTTATATAATTAAAATTTAAAATGAAATAAAAAATAAATAATTTCTATATTTTCTATATTTATTATTTATAACTAGGTATAACATTTTATGACAAAAAAAGTTAACAAATTACAAAGATTTCTATCTTGCTTTTTTCTCTGCAAAAGTTTCAATAACTGATTCAAAATCTAATGATGATGTAACATCACTTTCAATAGTTAACAAAGACAAACCGTCCAAACGTTCTTGTGTCATACAAGATCTGATTCGTGTTTTAATTAGTTTTAATGCAGAAAAAGATCTCTCACTGGAACAGTTAGTGCATGGCATTGTCAAGTATATTTGCAATAATATTTCAATATTAGGAAATGTATGACGTATATCCATGTTACGTAAATATTTCAATTGCCTTTGAGTGTCTACTATTTTGCTTGTGGATTCTGGAAAAACTATTTCTTTCAGTTCTTGAAATTGTATAAGCTCATCTACTAGTTCATAGTCCAAATTATCTGAATACGTTTGTAGTATTAATTTAACCGAGTCAGAAATCTCTGGGCGTGTCATATTTTTATATAAAAAACCAAATTTTTGTTCCAACAGTTTATATGCATGATTACGTTTGACTAGTTCAGAAATTAATTCATCACAAAGAACATATAATGTGTTTACAATATAATCTTGTTTTTTAGACAAATTAACACCTGGGTTATTTGCAATATCATCTAACATTCTAGATTTGGGAGGTTTCTTTTTCTTTTATCACAAAACTCAGAATTAATGTTAAAGCTTTTAGATTTTAATTCAAAGTTATCAAAACTATTTCTGACATCATGAATGAATGCAATCAAAGATTCATAAACAGAAACAATTACAGATAAATTAATAGTTGATTTTTGCAAGTCTATACTAGTATTATTTATTGTTTGCAAAATAGTATTCCATACTATAGTTGTGATACCAACTTCTTTCTTTTTTAGTTTTTTGTGTAACTCTTTTGCTTCAAATTCTACGCCTATTTTTTGATTGTTGTCTTCACCTATTTCAGTTAGTGCTAACATAACTTCATTGTATCCCAAACATAGAGCTTTTACTGAATTTACATCAGCAGACCAGCGAGTTTGAGATCTTGATTTCAGCAAAATATTTTATTATTTTGACAAAAGGTGCTTTTTTAATACATCCCATCTGCTAGTGGATGAAGAAAAGAATGCATAAAGGGCCTGAACGATTCCAAAATAAATAGCAGCTGTAGTGCATGATTCCACTGCATTAACTCCGACTAAATTGAGTGAATGAGTTGCACATGGCACATACTCAGCTTTTGGAGATAATTCCTTTATACGAGCTTGTAACCCAGAATATTTGCCAGACATATTAGAAGCGTTATCATAGGACTGGCCTACACAATTTTTTATGTCCAGTTTAAGTTTCTCAAGAAGAGTAGAAATTGTTAATGTCAAATATGTTGATGTATGGCCATGTATATTTTCAAACTTAATAAAACGCTCATGTATATCCCCTTTTTCATCTACATACCTTAATACATAAGATAACTGATCATTGTAAGTTATATCTGGTGTAGAATCAACTATCAGACCAAAGTACTTGGCTTTGCGGACGTCAGACAAAATTTTTTCTAAAATAGTAGAAGCCATAAGAGAAATAATTTCACGAACAGTAAAAGATGAAATATAACATGTGTGGCCAGATCCTTTATTACCATAATCAGAGATATGGTTGGCCAAAAAAGGGTCGAATAGACTGATTAATTCCAATATACCTAAGAAATTTCCATTATGCAATGAATTAAGATTTTCATTATCACCAAAAAATGAAAGTCTTCTAATAGAAATAAATTTAATAGAAGCAATAATTCTTCTTAAAACATTATTCCAATAAGCACTTTCTTTTTTATACTGCGAAACTATCTCAATATCGATTCTTTTTAAAATAGCAGAACGGTTAGAAAGATTACAAACGGATTTTCGGTGTGCGCATGAGTTTTTATGTTCATTTAGGCGCCTAATAACATGTGTCCAGTCATCAAATCTACCTCGACAAAGTTGCGTTTTATCACTTTGATTGAACAGTAACAAACATAACAAAATAGTTTTTTAACTTCATCAGAATAAATTAACCATTCTCTTTTATATGTATTGTTCTTTTTAACACAAAAAAAACTAAACTAATTTAATTTACGCCATACACTCGAGATAAGCATGCTAGATGAACCAATTTTACAGATGTTTTGATTAGGTGGGTTCATTATGAAGTATTCACGGAAAGTATCATCTATTATATCAGACCAAATTCCAATATTATTGAAATATTCCACATAACTTTTTTTACCAACAGTTTCAGACCAATCAACTTCAGAAGATGAAAAATCTAATTCATCTTTTTTGTCATTAACATTAAATTCTTTTTCTGTAAATGATTATTTTAAATAAGTATTGTTATGAACCCCTATAATTTAAATAGTTAGTTAAGAACCATTGGTTTTGTATTAAGAGAATTATTATAAAAAATGTACTGAATGAACCCTTTTTGTAGTCAGCCCGGACGGTCGACGCCGTCATGGTTGACGACGTACGACAGTCCGACTTTGACGTCAAACCGTGTATTACGTATGTATTCAATTTGGATAATAAAAGCTTATTAATTTCAGAGTAAGAAAGTGTTTGTTTAATTTATTAATTATTACTTCGCGATTACGTGTTCCTTACTCGTT
>JACXSJ010004053.1:0-16533 GCA_014851325.1 Pentalonia nigronervosa
GGGAATAATGAAAAAAAAAAAGGAAGTGGGGGGGGGGGGGGGGGGGGGGGGGGGGAACGACCGACGACCAGCGCACATTTCATGGACGTGCACAGATTGCCTATGCTGCTCAGTTGCGGTAGTAATTCTTACATGTAGGGCGGGG
Organism: Pentalonia nigronervosa; assembly: GCA_014851325.1. Lineage (NCBI taxonomy): Eukaryota > Metazoa > Arthropoda > Insecta > Hemiptera > Aphididae > Pentalonia > Pentalonia nigronervosa. The sequence continues at coordinate 146 of JACXSJ010004053.1, forward strand.
GCGGAGGCCAGTTGCTTCGATCCTGGTAGGTAGTAGTATGCATCAGCGGATGTGGTGGGTGCGGCGATTGTGAAGGACCGGCACCGGCGTTAAGCCAATCGTTGCTGTCGGCCGCGGTCGGGGAATACCAACCGGTGGCGGCTGCGGGGGTGGAGGAAATGGCACCACCGCTACTGCTGCTGCTGCTGCTGCTGATACCCGCCACCGGCTTCGGCCAGTCGGGTCGGCTTCCGCCGTGCCCGGCCCATTCCTAGCTGGTGCGTTGTCTCTTGGACGGCCCGCCCGCAGACTGGTAGTGCTGTATTTGTTCGTCGTGCTTGGTCACCAACGTCTTTAACTGCAGCAACACATGCGTGATGTCTTGCAGCATGGCCAACGGTGTGTCTTCCGGGTACATCGACCTGAGGCGTCCGTTCTCCCGCAACACGGCCAACTGCTCACTGTCAAACAAACGACGATCGAAATTTACTAACGTCTTTCGATCACTGTTGGATTGAGTAGTGGGCAAGGCGAGAGGGCAGCGACCGAACGGTGGAAGGATGATGGCGATTAAAAAGATACTTACGAATTTCCACTGAATAGCGTCGTTTTCAAGTATTTGTACAAGACGTGAGCGCATCTTGCTACGGTGCACGAAGGCAACACCGTATGGACTAGGTCGTCCAAGGTCACCATCAAATCGGAATATATGTAAGGTTTCGCGTTTATGCAGTGGATCATTTTCCCTTGAAGTGTTGCCTTTTGGATCTATGTTAAAAACACACACACACATATATATATACACATAATTTATTAAATACAAACAAGCGTATGTATTGTGTGTACACACATTTAAAAACTATTTGGTATTCTATAGAGCAAATAAGTCTAAACAGTAGTTATTTTTATGTTAATAATGCTCTGTATTAAACTCAAAAACCTACAGCACTGTTATATATTGCTATATTGCAATTGATCAAATAATAAATATTGATATAATTGTATTAAATTAAAAATATTCTGCAAATATTAAGTTAAAAAAAAAAATTAAGTTCCAAAGAATAATTTTATTGTTTAATATAAATACTGAAACAGACATTTAGTCAACAGAAAAACTAATTGAAATCATCAGCCTAGAAAAAATAATGTCTATTAATATGGACATGTTAGGCTACGTTTAAATATAAAACATAGTCAATAAAATTATATTATTAATTTAAAATTTTAACTCGTATTAGAATCTTATGTTTATTTAATGAATATTCTCAACCTATCTATGTTATACAAAATTGGCTAAAATAGATGCAAATACTATTTTTAAAAATAAATTTGTATTTGTTTTTAAATATAAAAATAGAATGTTAAATTACCAAATGTAAAAAAAGGTATTAAATTTATATTTTATAAAGGTTTTTAAAATAATATTACTTTATTTAGGGCCCAATTACTCCAATCTTACAATATCAAATATTATTAACCTTGTATGCAGCATTATTTGATGTGTCATGCGCCCACATCCGTTCAGGTATTCTTGTCAATTCCCATCCGACATTAGAACGGAGAGTCTCTTGTACAGTTGAAGGACCAGGGCTAGATGGTGGAGACGATAAGTCAATGATTTCAGTGGCCGGAGTAGTTATGATGGGCCCTACATTCCTCAAGGCGTTACGCTGTTGAGTGTTAGTTAAACGGCCATGTAAAGATTGGCCGCTAAATGGCTGCTGAGTTTGAGGAGTAGTAATTATTTGTTGTTGCTGTTGTTGTTGTTGTTGTTGTTGCTGCTGCTGCTGCTGCTGTTGTTGTTGTTGTTGTTGTTGTTGCTGCTGTTGTTGTTGAATCTGTTGTTGCTGCAACTGTTGTTGTTGAGCTTGACTATTGTTACTAGTGCGTTGATTATAAAATTGTCGAATTTGACTTGAGTGTGACATTACACTGCCATTGGTCATTGGATTGTACATAGTTGTCATACATTGGCTAATAGGTACAACACTGGAGTATGAGATACTATTACTATAAGCAAAAATATTTTTTTTTTTATTTTTAGGTATTTACAAATTTAATTATTTTTTGATTGCACTTACCCAATTACTGGTGCCGTATTGTTTGAACGAATTAGAGGTGGTGGTGGTACATGACCCACAACACCGTTTATCGAACTACTGCCTTGAGAAATTATCGAACCCTAAAAATTCAATAAAAACTAAATATAAAAAATGTTAATTTACTAAAATATACGTATAGATCTTGACAAAATATAAATAGTTTTAAAATTAAAACCATCATTAAATCCAAACTCTTTAAAATTATTATCAAACATAAAGCAAAACTTATAGTCAATACTTTTACTGAATTTTAAATTAACTTAAATTAAGTATCAAATTACATTAAATTAAACAATGACCCAAAATATTAACTGAACAAAGTCATTTTAAAACAATTTCAACTCAAATAAAAACTATATAATTTATTTTTTTAAATATCAATATTACTTTTAGTCTATAAGAATAACAATTTTTGATATAACTAAAACCTTGTTGAATTGTTTATATTAAATAAAAATATAAAAGGTTATTTCTTTAATGGTGACAAAATTATAAAATCAAAAAAGTTTATAGATTGAGCTTTGAACTATAAACAAATAGTTGAGTATTGCTGAAGAGATAAAAATTAAGAATGTTTAAAAATAAATACCGTATTATAGCACTGTGCAGCTATACTTTGATTTCTGGACACAACAGTGTAGGCACGTGTTGTTGACGGCAGCTGGGGTTGAGTACTATATGAATTAACCTATAAAAATATTATTTAATTATTGAAAATCCAGGATGACATATTATGGGGGAAAAAAATTGCTATAATGAAATACAGGTTCAACGTCACCAACCACTGCTGAGTATAACTAAAAGAAACAAATAATAGCAAAATTGCATGTAAAAATCTAATAAACACTTAAACCACTTTCCCCGTTTATATATTATATTGTTAGGTGTAAAATATACAGTTATTAATTGATATAGATTCATTATTTATTAATAGTTAACACTAAAAATAATTTTAAGCATAAAATAAATGATTTGTACATTTAAATACCTATATTATAAAAAATACAAGCAACAATTTTTTTAAAGAATCAAAAATATAAAAGCAATTTAATAAACTATATTAAATATCACATACCATTTGGTTTGCAGGCCATCCGTTTTGATAAGTGTTCATCATCACTGGCACATTCTGCGATATCACTGGTGCTGGTGTTGTTAAAGTTTGAGGAATAGTATTTTCAGTAGGTACTACTACTTCAGGGGGAGCTCTGATCCAGGCACCGGGTGGATTGACATGGGTAGACTTCTGATTTGTAAGTAGTTGTGTATCAATTACTTTAGCTGGCCAATATTCCTCAAAATTTGTGTCTGGCGGAAAATAATTCTTGATATCGTCAAGACTGGTCACTGTGCAAGAGTCACTAGCAAACAACTCATTTCTGATACCCTGAACTTTACAACAGAACTTGAGATAGGCCAAGTTCCAATTTTCCAATTTCACAGCTCGATGCCTTAGGTTTTCTGTTTCGCCTTCAAAGTAAAATAGTGGAACATATTTTTGGTCATCTTTAATGCAATATGGTACAACGGATTCAGAGTTTATGCGTATAAAACCACATTTTTCTTTGCGACCTGGAGTTATATTGCACAATAGTTTTTTATAACATACTTCTATGAATGTATAAAACTCATGGACATCTTCTAAACGCACAATATAATCTTTTCCTGCAAAGAACATTTCTTTCCCATACAGACAATCAGTTTGTTTTTGGTTGATTTCATTTAATATCTTTGCTTCGGAATCTGTGATAAAATGACTTCTCACTGATGTACATGTATAAATGTCTGCATGTAAATAATGTAAATAATTGCTGAGTAGCTGAGTTTCAGCCATCCGAACAGATACAAATTTTAAATGTTCACCATCAATTATACGTACAATATATGGTATATAGTATCCTGCAATAACTATCCAAGCAAATTGACCTATATTACACAAAATAACATAAAATATTAAGCATCTTCATAAAAAATTTCAAAGCATGTATTAATTCCTGATTGCTTACCTTTGACACTTTCTTCGTCTTCACAATCTTGAGTTAATTTTTCTTGATTATTTTTTTGTGTATTATTAGTTGTAATAGATGTAGTAGCCAAAACTACTGGTCTACCAGCCCTGTTTATATAAACATTAGCTGGAGAAGCACTCAGTTGTTTTGCTGCAGCTGAAGCATTTTTTTGATAGTTCTCTTTCATTTTAAGGGCCATTGCATTGATTTCAGGATCATCGTGTTCATTTTTAACACTTATCCCTGTAATTTAATTAAAAAAATTATGTTTTAATTTGATTAAATTATAGATAAATTAATGATGATATAATTAATAAAAGAAATATTTTATTAGAAAATCATTTATGGATTTTGCAGTTAAAAAGGGATGTAAAAATTTTGTTTTATATACTTTTGCTGAAATCTATTTCCACTAAAAATCAATAAATTATAAGTCCAAATATTATTTAGAAATTAAAAAAATAAATTTTAGTTACAAAGAGACCAAAAACCTAGACACTTAAATGCTTTAAGTAATAAACTCGTATCCTAATAAATGAACACGAGTAATATTAAAGCTCATAATAATGATTACCTATAAGTTTAGATGATAAATATTTCAGTATTATGATTTATGATAAAATCTACAGAGAATACTAATTATTTATAATATAAATATAAAAGATACAATAGTAAAATAGAATGCCACAATTATTATTACCTAAAATTTAGGACACTTAAAGAGAAATAAAAGAAAACTGTGGCTAAAGATTGTTTGATTTACCTTATGAGTTTAATGCTAGCTCTACACTCTCGCTGAGGCGACGCGAGCACGAGAGTGTAGTCTCGTCTCACCTCGCCTCATACATGCTCCGTTCGATGTCGGTATTTTGGTCACGAGTCAAAGGACACGCGGCACGAGGCGAGGAGCATCAACTACACTCTCGAATAGTCTCGTACACACGCCTTGCAACTTGTCAGCTAGTCAGTGTAATTAACTATTATTTATAACGAGAATGTAGATGGTTGACTTGCATCGATTCGGAGAATGTATAGAGCTAGCGCATCGCTTCACCTCGCCTCGTTCAACCTCACGACGAGGCGAGCTCGCGAGAGTGTGGAGGAAGCATAACAATGTTGCCAAGATTAGTTGTTAAGTTGAGATGAAGTTACAAAAAACAATTAAATTATTTATTTATAATAAAAATAATGTTAGTTTAATCTCATGGATAACTTTGTCTCAGGGCTAAGACGAGGGCCTGGCAAGGTGGGCGCCTGCCGGGGGAGCATGATATCAAGTGGGAATGGGAGCACAAAATTTAATGTTATCATTAAATTAAATTTAGCTGCAAAAAATATCAATGCGTTCCTCACAGCCAATAAAAATAAAAATAGAAGGACTATGATATATAAATGTGAAATAATTTAGTTTTAAAAATTTACCAAAATAATATTCATCATTTATGAAAATCAAGATTGATATAAAAAAAAAAGGATTGATTGACTTAGCGTTATTATAGTGTTGATATAAATGGTAGTGAATTATAAGTTGAAGTTCCAAGTTTCTAATTTAATAGCATTATTTAAAACTGCAACTTCTTATGACTTTTTAAAATTCATACATCAACAACCTCTACTAGATATGTATATCTAAATTTGGAAGTGGCATTACAAATTTTTTAACAATGCCTGTTACTACAGTTACTTGTGAGAAGCATTAGTTGAAATTCTATTGGTAAATTGTGTCCTGCTGCATTTTACCACTACTGCTTCAGCGTGTGGGGACCACCTTAAAGCTTTAAAGTTAAGACTTTAAGTAATTACGTTAATATATATTTTTTTTTTTTTGTAAGGAGACATAGATTTTTATTTTATCAAAAGCACCGCTATTAATTGGCTAAGCCTTGCTTTTTCTACTTTGTCCAGTAACGCAACCATAATATTTTTAAGTGGCCCCTTCTTCCAACTAGTATAAACGACTCTCATCCATGCATGTTTAAATATAGAAAATTCAACCAAAGAAAAAATCTAGCATATGCATACTATAGAAATGATATGACCTAAAGAGAGGGGGAGGGTCCAGACCCGGCCACCACTCTAGCTGCACCACTGATTTGGTCTCGCGTTGCTTCTTTAGACAAGTTACATAAAAAAAATCATGTATCTTATATTTATAGTCAATGATAAAAAAATTAAAAATAACAAAATAATTCACAGTTCAAGTTATATTAATATTTTAATTATTAATTTTGAGATTATAATAGTTAAAATAAAAAAAAGTAACTATGGTTATTGTTCTTGACACACTCTAAAATACTAACTAGAAAAAATGTGTAATTTACATGTAGTTCTATATTACTGTTTTAAAGCTCCGTTTCTAAATACTAAATTAAAAATAATATATAGATACCTAATTAATTGAAATAATAAAACATTGTGATGCAAGACCAGTTTATAAATATTATTATGTATATTATATACACATAATGCAATATCTAATATAATATTATGTAGTTATACAATTATTATTAATATTGCAATACAAAACAAAAATAAAAATATAGGTGGGTACTAGCTTGATATTTATATTATGGCATTAGTTTGTAGTTATTTGTATATACATTTAACAAACTATCATTGAAGTCGATAGAGCATACTTGCATATAATTAAATTATATAACACATATATTTGAAATGCTACAATGATATAACTTAACAAAAACAAATTTAAAAATAGATAAATTCTATTATGGTTCAACAAGACACGGTATGCAAATTCAAAACGAAAATAGTATCAAAATCTAGTAAAACGACATGTCAGATCAAATTTTTACATAAATTAAAAGAAAAAAAAATTATGCTAAAAAGTATCCAAAATACTTGGAAATTTAATTCAAAATATCTTACAAGTTGTTTATACTGAAAATTGGAATTGGAAAAAAAAATTTAGTTCTTATCTACAATTATTTTACACGAGCGTTTTTAGTTGGAATTTTATGGATAATAATAAAAATTAAAATGATAAAGTTGATTAACAATATGTTATACTAAGTAACTATATTAGTCTTTTACTAAATTTATTATTAAGAGACAACTCAAACATCAAAATTCACTGATACATGAAACTTTCACTGAATATTTAAAAAAGCATATTCTATACACCAAACAATTTTTAATATATTTTGACATTTTTTTGAACTATTTATAAGCTAAATATATTTTTTTATTATTGTTGATAACATTTTTATCAATCGAAAAAAAATTCTTGTCTTGTAACAATTTTTTATAAGCATCTAAAATTAAAATGTCGACATAATACTTAAAATTAATGAAAATTTGCATTTTTTTTTTTAAATTGGAAAATTCATAAAAAAAATTTCTATTTAAATCTAGGATTTGAAAATTTAACATGAGATTCTCTGCAAGTTTCGCCAGTTTTCTCAGGAAACTATTTTCTTATTTTGATGAGACTCAAAAACAAATAACTGTAGACATTTGAAATTTTCACAATATGTTAAAATTATTATTTTCTATGCACCAAAACATATTAAAAATATTTTAACAATTTTTGAGCTATTTGTAGGCCTAAAAAATTTTAGGTTTTTATAAATATCGATAAAAAAATTTCGTTGCATCAATTTTTTTAAAAATTTAATACAAGATTTCTCATAAGTGGTAAAATAGCAGATCACAAATATTAAAAATACACAGGCACATTTTTTTTATAAGCATTTAAACTTCGAATTGTAATCGAAATTCACCATCGAACATTTGCAAATGTTTTTGTAGTTAAAAATGTATAAAATGATTAGTTTTTATGGCTAAGGATTTAAAATTTAAAACAAGGTTTTCCGTAAGAATTTTATAATGTAACCGAAATATCAAAAAAATATATATATTTACATGATTGATTTGTACAGACATTTTAAATTCGAATTTGCACGAAATTAGATATTTAAATAAAGAATAATGATGTTATTTATTTCGTTGCAATTTAAAAATATTTTTCGTGGTTGCTCGTTACTCATATTAATATATTGCATACATTCGATTAAATTTTCAAACCTAACTGATAAAAATTAATTTTTTAATTTGTAAAATTAAAATATACTTCGAAAACAGTGTTGTGTAGGTAATGAACAATGATATATTAGATAATATAAATTATAGTAATTTGTTCAATAACAGTAGTTATAAATAAATAAAATAATATTATATAATCGTGAATGGCGGCGAGATAATAACTCGTGGCTGGGGACTATAAGGTTTTCACACATCCGGTCGGGGGAAACAAGGTATACCAAAGTGTTGGTTGTTGTATCTCAATCAAAATTCGAACGAGCAATTTCTGAGTCATTCGACTCATCGGTTACCCAAGAATTCAAGTGCCCTACGCGAATTCCGTGCGAAAACAATCCGAACACAAACACAATCGCGACGTCTTGATCAGTGTAGCCGCCGCCTCTCAGAATGCGTCAAGGGACAACCGCCCCCGCCCCCTCCCCCACATAACCAAAACTGTAGCGATGGCGGTAATGCGTAGCCGGACACAATGTATCGCCACCACGGCAGTGCGTGTAAGTGGTATGCCGATAATATGTGTACCGGTCATGATTTTACACGCGGACAGTTTGTCCGAGGCAAATATTTTTCCTCGAGACAACGAACATTTTACCAAGTATTACTTACAAACACAGTGTATCAGTATTAGTTTAATTAACATTTTTTTTTTTTTTTTAACTCAAACATCCCAGTATTTATATTTGTATTGAATCCATGCAAACGATTAATTCTACAAACGACAACATCTTTGACAAAGGAAAAACCATTGTATCTCTGTATGTGTAACAGTTTTGACATTAAATTTTAAAAAAGACGGACTTTTGAACTATTTGTATTCCCCGAGTCTTTATCATACATAAAACATCGACAAACACTGTCGACGCTTTATTCTCGCGAGATATTAAATTCACTTTTATTATTTTATTCAAAAAGTATTATATTACTGAAAACAAGTTTCAATATTATAATTATTTGAATCATACTGTACAAGAACGTTTTACTACTACGCTTAAAAAAATATTTTTTATTTAACATTTTAGGCCGTGGGCCAATTGTCCGCACACTCGTTTTTTTTTTTCGCGGGAGATCGTGGGAAAGGACCTTTGAGTGATATTTGCCGATGGTTGGTTACACGTGTGATGCATTGTAGGAGAGCGTGTAACGCGTTCGAACGTCGGGACGAATTTATTCGACGAACGGTGAAGACCAAACGACGTTTCAGAGAAACTACGTCTGGGTTGGGTATAATAAGAATCGGGTTCACCGGACAATACAATATTGTTCCGAATTGACCCCCAGGGGCAAAATCGTCCTTACTCGCACACGTACATTATTATTCTTGTTATACATGCAACATATATTATATATAACAAGACGAACACGAGTTGTGAATGCACGCGTTGTAAGAAAAATATTATATTGTGAGCGTCCACAACAACAACAAAATATAATCTGGGCAACACTGACGCCCAAATAACGATAATATTATTTGAAATATCAGAAGAAAAAAAAAGAACCTAAGTAGATGGTGCTATATAAGTGACTACTGTATGCGTGGGGGCGCTCGTTTCCGTGCGAAAAAAATTGATCGGTGTTTGAAAGTTATCCGAGACAAGATTTTTCCGGTGCAGAATAATATATGGTTCGCTCGGCGGCAACCGTTCCTCCTTTCTTCCCGAAAAATTCTACGAAATCGTTTCGGTTATTAAAACTTGTTCGGAACAACAATGTTCGACGAATGAATGTGTTTTCGACCATTATAGCACTTTTCTCAGTTCTCCGAATGTATCATCGACGACGCGTTTCGTATGCACACAACTGCTCTCGGTCGTGACCATCACGAACACGCGGGGTGCTGACCGCCACCCACCCACCCGCCCGCCCGCCAACAAACCACATGGGTGTCGGACGAGACGCGATAACGAAAAGCATCGATGACGATTAGGCAAGTAATTTGTTGATAATAATCGTAGACCGTAGTCGAATAGAGCGTTTTACGATCGTTCAGAATGTCGGGAAATCCTGAAACGATATTTGGGTTTCGCGAAGTACGTTATAACGAGTAAAATGGACTATGACCACCAATAACAATCCTCTCGAACAATGAAATAATATTACTGAAAATTAAAAAATGTGATCAGCCCTTAACCTAGAAAGTGGAACGTAAAAAAAACACACAATATTATAATGCAACTATTATAATTATCTTTTGATCTACACAATAAAAACTGAGCATAATATTAAAAGAAAAAGATAAGAGAACGATGAAAAACCGTAATGAATTACAAAACACGTGCATTGGCGCGCTCACTTTAATGTTTTTTTTAAAAATTAAACAATATATATTTTATACACGTGTGTGTGGATTTATTTACGAATACACACAGTTAAATCGAATCGATAAAACCCGCTAAAAAAAACGTTAATTAATTCCACAAAGACATTATTTAATGTTCTACTGTTTAGTGTTAGGTACAAAAAGTAAAAAAAAAAAAAAATCATATATATATATACGTCACTTCTACCGATCTGGCTAACATTATCGCAGATTAAATAAAAATTTTACACAATCTGCGTTTTGTCGAGTCTGTGATATCGTATTATTTTCGAGAAACACGTCGAGAGATAACGTAAAAAAAAAAAAAAAATAAGATATTACTCTCTTATGACCGACAATAGTTGAACAAATATTTGTATGTCCATATCTCGACACACGCCGATAAATAATAATAATAATAATAATAATAATAATAATAATAATAATAATAATGATGATAATGATAATAATAATAATAATGATAACGACGAGGATAAATAATAATAATCGATAAAGACGACGGTTTAACTAACGATCGGCGAGGCCTCTCATCAATTCGTTATCACGTCAAAACATAAACCATGATAAATTCGTTACGTTAAAATTTGAAATCGTTACCTTCGTTTGCCGGAACGCTAATAACGGAAGCCATTTTTGTAATGTTCAACGCCGGTCAGTCTTCGTCCGGCGGGTGGATGGTACGGGCGGGAGGAATGGGGGGGAGAGACAAAACACGTTATTCGACAAAAATAATGTAATGCCTCGGCATTTGAAAAAAAAAAAAGCCGAAAAAACTTGTGCGGGCGGCGTCGACGGTCGATATCAACACACTCAAATATACGTTTTAAAAAAAAAAAAAAACGTTAATAAATATTCAAAGAACGGCGTTACGCGCAGTGCTGCAGGTGGCGGTGGCCGGTTGGTGAACAACGGGAACCGCGGAGCGATGCAGACGACGAGTTACGGCAGGCAATATTGACGGACGAATCGCGAATGAACTCAAACGGCGTCTACCAGCTCGTCGTTGGTGGTGGGGGCTGGCCCGGCGGACACGGAGCGCCGCCAACACGACGACAATAATGGACGTGCGCGCGTGTGCGTGAGTTTGCTTTTGTGTACACGCGTCGGTATGCGAGTTTACGCGCTCAGTGTACGTGGTAACGACTCGTTGTGCGCGCGTGTGCGTGACACGAACACAAGACGCGCGTGCGTGAGCGAAGTGAAATTTGGCCGAACAAAGACGGAACCAGTCGGCGGCCGGATAGCCTCTACGCGAGGTACGGGCCGAGCCGTCTCCCCGCGACCCGTACCCCAACGCCGACCATCGGTTTTTCGACGGCAGCGGTGGCGGTGTCCCGTGGCGCCGGCTCGTCGCCCGTTTGCGCGTAAAACCCATTAGGCGGCGACCCCTCCGACTGGTACCCTGGATAGAGGCTGCCGGCGCGCCGAGCTCGCATAGTTCAAGGTTTTTTCGGCGTACCAACTACGGGAACGATGATAATTTATTATTTCTTTGTGCGTACCACACGGCGACGCCGCCGCCTCCGATTCCCGGTAATCGAGCGACGCTAGCGCTGTGCGCGTCCGGTACCGCTCACACTCCCCGCCCCGACGACCCGACATCGGAATGGCTTTAATGTCGTCGGGTTTTTTTTGAAGAACCGCCGTGGAGAATCCGTCGTTCCAAACCGGTGTTAAAAAAAAATTTATGAACGCGCCGGCAAAGCGAACTGTTGTCGTAGGAACGCATCATACCGACATACCGTACCGTGCGTGTACCATACCACACGCTGCACCGCTACCGTCGTCACCCCCCAATTCCACCGGTCGTTCGCTATCCGCGCACCAACTCTTACCAACAATATTGTATAATTTATTATTATTATTGCGGCCGTTGCATTGACGTGTATGCATATTGACGGCGGCGCGTCAATAATCCCAATCTATAAATAACCAGCGACCGCGCTCATTTATTATTGGGCCGCGGTGTACCTCGCGTCTGACTGTGATGTACCGAAATAACGGGTTTTTTTTTTTTTTTTGATTTAATTACAACTTTCCGTTATCGTAATGACCTCGCGGTGGTATACCACGAGAAAAAATTATTGTATAAACATATACATTATTTATGATTAATATACAATTGCAACGCGTGTATACTAAATTATTGTAGGTTGGTACGAATACATTCTACAATTGCATATAATTATAAATTATTACCATGTCAGTGATTATACGCATATACAATTGGTGTATATTGTTGAACAATCAACGTTTCTATGGTTACACCAATAAAATCCAAATGTATAACAACGGAAACCAAACATTTTCCTTATCGTAAACCACAAATGTTTATTTCTGATATCTGTTAATTTAATATTACCAGTATTTACGAACGTGGTATTTCGGTATAGTTTTTATTCTATAATTTTCTTATCAACGCAGATTAACCCAAAAATGATTGACCTTGTTCTCAAATAAATGTAATAACAACTTTAATAAAATAATTTCAAGAGAAATTATATTCAATATAACGCCTAATATTATTTTACGTGTCCATGTTAACGTTTATTTGGAATACAAAAGTTCCAACGCGATTTAAATCTTTATCGATGATATTTTCGTACCTAACCAGTTTTTATAGTTTAATCAGTGTTCATCAGAAACGTCTTATAAGTTATAATCATTGTTAAATGTAATACATTTTGTTTATATTTAATTAATTTTGAAATATATGCATATTTTATATATATAGTATACGTTATCTATATTATCTACGAAATGTATAATTATAATTACGGTTCAATAATTATCTTTAATCAATTATCGGTCGATGGTTAGTCATAACTTACGACTCATAAACATAATTAGTTACGCATCAGTGTTCAAATACTGAACAAACCAACATAATTTTATCGTACCGATAACACCATTAACTAATGACACGGGTGCGGCTTGTTGGTACAGAATACAGATAAGATCTACATACCGATCTAATTGTCGATTGTCGCCACTAATCGACGTCAGATACGTCCACTACGTACATGGCATTAAAAATATATTACAAGCGATCGTAAATAGTTTTGATGCGAGTACCTGATACATGATACACACATTACACGGTGACAGCCTTACTTACGGGCATCACTGGCGGATTACCCAGATAAACATAGATGAAAATTTGTATGAGATACGTGTTGGCAGTTATCGATGGACGAATCTAGGAATAAAGCCCCCAAATAAAAACACGGTAAAAACAACCACGGTCGTACGAAAATATTGCGTTAAAGTCCAAAAAATTACCTTTTTGATTAGTTAAATTTGAAATAGACGCTTTAAATACATAATATTATGAACCATATGAATGTGATTTTTATTGTAGTGATTTATAAGATAATTCTAATTGAATGGAATAGTTTTAATTTTTTTTTTATAAAATTCCCAAATTAAAAAAAAAAGTTTTCAAAGTTTAGAACGCTGATTGAAATTTGTAGCTATATTTATATATTATATAATAACTTAGGTAAAGAATGCTATTGAATTATTTTAAATTTGTAATAATTTATTAATATATTATTTCATAAGAATTAATATTTATTTGTTTATAATTTACATATTTGTTAATTTATTGTGTGACTTTATATAGAATATTTTGTTTAATAATTTGCAATTTGCAATCAACTGTGGTATAACTGGTTATTTTTTAACCAGAGAATCTATAAGGTATTCGAAGTCGTTTCGCTTTTACGCCAGCCCTTTACGGCAAATCCGCGATTTACGTTCTTATTTATGAATCGTGGAAATAAGTACAATAATTATAGTTATACAATTCATAAAATAATTATGTTTTCATTACTATAGTGATTTGTTTTACAATTTTTAGAAACTTTTATACTCCAACAAAAATAATCTTATAGTTTTTTTTTTAAACTGATTTAGATACATATAATAAATTAGATTGCTGCAGTCATTATCAATGAAATGTTCAACTTTATAGTTTATTGACTTGTTTACACGGTTATTAAGAGACTACAACATAAATTACTGGAGGTTTTCAACGAATGGGAATGTGGAACAAAAATTTAAGCTTCGGTGATTCCTGTTTAGACGTTTTATATTGTTTTGTCCGTCAAACGGGCAACAACGGGTAAAGCTTAATGCAAATGCATTTGCAAAAATTTGCAAACGAAATGCTAATCATTATTTACGTTTTACAGACATTTTTTTCGGATTCCCTTGAAACAAGACCACCATTGTGAGTGTCGAATAAATCTATACAATAAATACCACAGATAAGAATAACATTTCGAACACGGTTTACTCATTTTGTAGGCACATTTTATTATTTTTTTTTTTTAAATGATTAAGTATTTATAACAATATGTCGTGTATAGGTGGTACGTGTATTCATATGAATAGATGCATTATTTATTTATATAATGTACACTTATATAGTTCCATACAATATATACACCATACTGCACCCTCATTCTGGAATTTTCTACCTGCCTGAAATAGGGATTGAATATTTGAGAATGTATGTTTTATTATTATTATTATTTCGTATGTTTAACAAACTACGCTACAAACGAACATATAGTTTATGTTTATAATTATGTATGTATACATAACATATTTTATTATATAATGTCGATTCAGCCCATTTTGTCATGTATATACCATAAAAAAATTGTCCAGGTGGGTAAACATTAAAATATTGTTTAGATAAATCTGGAATTACAATGGTCGTACAATTTATATTACTAAGACTTTTAAAATCAATAAAGCGACGACCAACATGTACAATATTCTAACATTCTAACAGTTTTGTAAAATATTTGATATTATATTTTATACGTATTTGTAGTTTAAATTCAAACACTTTATCATATTTTTTGCATTATTATTTATTAATAATATATTAATTTTTAACCACTCAGAAATAAAATCATCGGAATTTTGTAATTTTGTACTTTATGAAGCCACCCAAAGTCCAAAAATGCATTCGAGATACCACTGTTGATTAATTCTATCGAAATATAGTCTATATAAATTATTATGACTTTAATTGAAAATTTGAAAACTATTAAAATATCGTTATTATGGGCATATGGGTTCTAAATTTTAGTGTACGCGTGTTTATTATGTTTGGAGATATATACAAATGAGAATATTTTAAATTTTAAAGAGAAATATAAAAATAAATTAATGAAAATATAATTATTGGTAAACAGGCACATGGCATTCTATGAACTTATATAAATAGGTACATTTTGTGATACTTTCCTGAACATTTATAGAATTTGTTATTGGGTATTTATCTGATTATCGGTATTTTTGTACAGTTTAAACGAACCACTAATATCAATGCTCAATTTTAAACACCCAAGAAAATATAATAGCTAATAATACGAAAAACAAAATATTTTAAAACTTCAAAGTATTTATATTTATTTTTAAATACTTAATAACCAAAGTATTTGAAATAATCTTTAAACAATTGTAAGCTAATATCTTTGTATCAAAATTTAAATACAAATGAAAATTATATTTTTACAAGATTATTGGTAGGTACATAGAAATAAATAGTAATTTAATATATAGTGGCGTAAACAGCGTCCATAAAAAAATATGAAAACTGTGCACTTATTGACGGTGAAAAATAAAATATTTTTTTTTTTAATAATCTTCATTTTCAATGTAATTTCTTTAACTTGTGTTTGATATTGATACACGAGCATACAAAATATATATTTTAGCTACGTTGAGTCTTGAGTATAAAATAATAATGCCGACTTGAAATTAATAATTATATTTTGCCTCATCGTGCACAATTTCCGTTTCTTGTGTAGGCACAGTTTGCCATAATCCTTCTAAGCCGCTGATTTAAGGTATAATGTACTCGTGCACAATATAATATATTATTCAATTCACTTATTC
>JACXSJ010004054.1:0-16509 GCA_014851325.1 Pentalonia nigronervosa
GTTTTTCGTCTAAGAATACACCAAGGTACTTGACGGAGTCATCTTTCTTGTTCCATTGTATTGGTTGATTATCAATGTAAACGAGTTGGGGATCTTTGTAATGTTTTAAAGAAAATATTTTTGCTGCGCTTTTTGTTGGGTTGAGGTTTAATTTCCATGTTTTGAACCAGGAGGTCACTGTATTTAGAGCTGTTTGAAGCTAAAAGTATAATATGTAATAAATAGGTATTATTTACATTTTTTATAAAATAGAACAAAATATTTTATGACTACTCGATATGTAATATTTTGAAGTTTTAAAACATAAATGTTCGAATTAATATAAATCATACTCATATTGAAAACTAAAACATATTTAAAATATACTCAACGAGGTCATACAGTCTTTGACTGTAACAATATTATAATATTAAGTACGCATAATATAATATCTTTTTAATAATATAAATTAAGTAATTTATATTATTAATATTATATACTTACAATATGCATACTCGTACTGTGCAGTTGTAATCTTATTATAATATTATAATGCTTATTTTTTTATTTACTTTTAGAAATGTTGCAACTTGCCAATTATTTTATGTGTTTTATGGTTCATAACAATCTCAAAGTACCTAATGGAAAATCGACCATATGTAAATACGTACACTCAGAATAATGATAATTTATCATAATATTATAATTTATGCATTTATGCACTCGGCCCGTCGTCGTACAGTTTATTTCTATCATTTCTATGGTTCAAATTATCTGAGGAAAATATTGGAACGAAATGATCTGAATAATTCACGACCGATTTAACACACACCATACACAACCCAATAACCCATATTATATTATTTGTTGTAATCAAAAGTTTATAACGAGATTCGGCGAGACCCAAATGCAGACTAGAAGTTATGATTTTCTAAGTACCTATATGTTGTTACATTTTCCGAGCCCGGGTGTAAAATATAGGGATCTCGAAAGTGGTACTCAAATCACCGCTGCTCTTAAATAGCTTCTCTGCTACAGTTGTTTAAAAAAAAATCCCAGCACAAACGAATATTATCTCCGATTTGCGCTGTCGTTGCACTTTAAAAATTGAACTGTACAACGCACAATATTCCAATGTACGAATTACCATAATACACATTTTTACGCACAAGATGTTTGTGGTTTGTTTGTATACATAAAATTAAAATTAAAATTAAACACTCGACACTTAAACTCATATTCCAATGTTACACTTTTTGACGTACGTACACAAAAAAGACTTTCAGACGTTCACCCGAACGCCGAGTAGTGTCATCGGTGTGCCTATGTATAACAAAACCAATTTGTTCCTTATTTCAAGCAGACACTGACAATATTATAGGTAAGTACCTTATTATAGGTCTAATATTCCAGAAAAATTAGGGTCACTTTCACCAGTGCACACCAAGAAGCTCGAAGCTAGTAATATAACGATAAAATTCTCGAAAACGTAAATTAGACGAGTGCTTTAGACTATATTTAGGAAAATCATTTATGTGTTTTTATAAATATGATGAAAATGTATGTACCTACCACTCGACCAGTGAATCGAGTAAAAATAGATCACTCGGCAATGAACACCCCCGAACTCGCAAATCATTGTTTTTATTCGAATTTGTTTAAATTGACTACGCTACGGGTAATTTAAAAGGTGTGTAAATTCCGAAATGTATTGTGTAGTGTTGTAGTTTTTTGTATACTCTACAACAAATATTATAATGAAATATAATTATGTGTACGTTTGTGTAGTTTATATTATTTCACATTAAATTTGTTAACACTTAATGAAAATTTAAAAAAAAATACTATATTTCTGGTATCGCGATGAGTAGAAAAGTCTTTTACCTTTCATAAATTCATAACATTTCAGAACGTATCTCCAACTTATTGAGGCTGTCGATTTCAATTAATTGGATTTCCAACAGAAACAAATTTAAAAATCACTAAATTAAAAAGCTCTTGAACACATTTGCAGTATTTATTTATTAAGTGTTTGACATCGGTCTCAAACATAACATGCATACGATGTACCATTTATTTTGTAATAATTATTATCGTTAATAAATTTTAAGTATTGATAGTACCTATAGTGTTTACACAAAATGTGAATTTAAATTTAAATTTGGAACATTTCAGTAAAAGTCTAGTCACACATTTTTTTCCGTGTTCTAAAACCTCGTGACGACATAATAATGACATTAAAGATTAAACAACCGGTATTTTAAATTTTTGACGTATAAAAAATACTGACAGAACATTTTTACAAATTACCCTTTATTTGAATAAATTTAAATTTACTTCGTTAAAGCATCGAATATGAAAGGCGGTTGGCTGGCATGACACTGAAATATCCTAAAAATTAAGTTTGTATAATAACGCGGTGAACCATTAAAAATGTATACACGCAAAACAAATATCACATACTACATAATATTATAATGTGTGATTATCATCACTTTTGAATAAGTAATGGAAAAGAGGTGTTTCCAAGTTGGTTCCGAAACGTCCAAATCGGTTTCCAGGCATTTTCAATTTTCCTTCCCTTCTCATTTTATTTTTTGTAGACTATAAAGATTTGTCTGCATAATATTATTCTACAGGTTTGATTAAAAAATGTGTTTTTGTTTCAAAATAGGTCAGAATGTAATAAGTTTTTTTATTGTACATTTTATTTTTTTTTATATATTTGTTTATTTATTTAATTTTTTTTTATAATATACAAACGTACATAATGGAAAAAATATTTTATACTCATATTAAATAATTATACAAGATTCCATTTCGAAAGTTTTTATCGGAAGCTAATTCGAATGTCAATCTTTAAATACTTAAGTGGGAACCTATTTGGATGCAACTTGAAAAAGGTTATTGAGCAAAAAAAAAAAAAAATAGTTGAAAATTATAGGTACCTATAGTTTGGTATTATACCCAAGTTATATTGTTATATCGGCACACTATGCATCAGTTTGTATTTTTATGCGGTCGTGACACTAAAAAAAACAAAATAATAAAATAACTGAAAATAACTTAATCATCTAAAAACGTACATTTCTGAGAAGTATCGAATCAAATTTACAAAACGATACAAGCACGTGGTACTGTATAACAATAATGATAAAATATTATAAATATTCAAAAGTAAAATTGTAAAAACGCTCTTAAAATAATAATAATAAAAAAAAAATTATTAATAGGAGTACGTGTTGTTTTTGATAAACGTCAAGAGGAAATGCCTTGGTAATAATTTTAAAATAAACGCTAAAACCTCACTCTTTTAAGTATAAGTTAGGTGCATCACAAAACTCGATAGAATAGTATTGAATATACGTTATTTTGTTACAAAACTGATAGTGCATTATGTCAATCGAAATGCCATTTTTTCAATAAGCAACTTTACCTTTTTTCTTTTATTCGTAACCGATAAACTAATTCCTTTATATTATACGTACCGCTCGTACTTAACCGATTTTAATGCGGAGAAATATTATTTGAAACACAGACAAATATTTAATATATTTTTATCATTATTTATACAAAATTATTCATTAACATTGACACGATTTACGTGTTGATAATGGCACGGCGATAATAATATAATATACTTTGACGGCACGACGCCGACTACAATAGGGTATATATTGTAATAATATTATCACAAGAGTTTCTAAAAAAATCACCCTTCGCTTCGACGTGTAATCCGTTATTATTGTTCATCATCGTTTTGTCGTATCCGGGAGACGTCGTACGGCCAAACTGATAAAATTTTTTATTCTCTTTACTACCAGCCGTATCGTAACAGTATTATAGACACAGTATACCTATCACATATATCGACATGATCGCGTTAGAATTGGAGACGGTAGATTTCAGAAATATAATTGAATAATTTTAAAATATAAATTTAAAAACGAATCCTTAACTTGTAAAGAATAACCTTTCCGATTCAATGATACCGAACTACACGACTTCTCAAATTTGAACATAATATTATATATCTAATAGAATGCGACGGCATACACTGAATGGCTGTGTGTAGTGACGGTCCGTCCGTACCGTTTGATAGCATATTAAAATTAAAATCAATTAAACATTTTTTGTCAAATATCTAATTATTATTTTTTTTTCTATTTTTTTTTTATCTAGTATTTTTTGTATTCAAAATATATGCCTTACTGATACCGCAGTTTATGAGTTGTGTCCCGACGATATGTCTCGATTTGAATTCATAAAAACTATTTCGAAAAGCTTACATGAGTTCTGTGCTGATAAATTCAAATTAAGAAATTTTTCCATTACAATATAATAAAATTTAATATACGTATATTTTACACACGAATAAAATATGTTGTTTCGTCAGTTGAGAATGTTGAGATAATAATGAATTTATATAAAAAAAAAATGCATTATTTAAATATTATCCCTTTGCGTAATTGTTTTAGTTTTTAATTTATACTAGTTGTAAATATGACAACGAAACTACATTTACTCTCGTGTAAAAAATTTAATTATATTATTATATTCTATTGCAATGGATAAATTTCTCGATTAGAATTTGATTTAATTTAAAATTTACCGGACACAACTCGTGTAACCTGAAAAAAAGCCCAGAGACACAATTCAGTATTTAAGACGCAACCCGTTGGCAGCCACTATAATATAGACTATCACTTTATGATATTATTGTCGTAGGTACTAACAAATGCATATTGCTAACTTTCCTCAAAAACTTCGGGAGGGGGAGGGGGTGGTAATGATATTTACTATTTTTTTTGAGAACAATGAGATCAATCGGGACGATCGGCCCTCCCTGTATCCACGCCTGAACCTACCTAACAAGTGTCTAACCGTCATGTAAAACACCTGTACTACAGTCTACAACTTACAGTGGTGGGTGTACGTTTGGGATTGCATAATAATAATCGGTTACGTTTCTTAAAAAACAACAATCGGATCGGACTACGTGTACAGTACGTTGCAAAACGATGACGACGATCACAGGTTGATTGCGCCCCGGGGGTACCGATGACCGATTATATTATTATATTATACCGTGGTTGTGGCTATGTGTAAATTGCGTGGATCGGACAGTGACGTCGGCGGCGTTGTTTGGTTGGAGGGTGGGTGGCGCGGCAGTCGACTCCTGTGGGGTTTTGTAAATTAAATCACAAAAGCGTATGGCGCTCGCACGGGGACGAAGTGGATTGTCCACCATAAATTATTTTAACCTCCGCGCCACCCCGCCAAAAGGGTCTCCCCGAACAATTAACGTTGTCACCTTTGTCTCGCCGCTGAGCCACTTCGCGAGACCGGTGATTTTTTTTTTTTTGCTTTCGTTTGCTTTGGTTTTTTTTTTTTTGTTTTATTAACCTTGAACCACCACCCACCCGCCACACCAAAAAAAGGGATCTCTATTCGGCGTTGTCGGTCACCCGTTGTTTCGAAAATATAATTAATTTCTAGCGACAAGTTTTGTTTGTTTTCCCGAGTCCAACCCACTATTTTGTAATTGTATCAAACCTACGATAGTAGGTACCTAGGTATACGCGTATGTACAATGTGCGTATATTGTCTGTGCAGAACTTATTCTGCGCTGCAACGGGAAAACAAACGCGTATAGGCCATAGTGGTATAACCGTGATAACGCGTATGCATTAAGATGATGATAATAATAATAATAATAATAATAATAATAGTTTGTATTATTTATAACAAGCCGAGTATAATGGAAGCAGAAAACGACGTTTTTCCGATCGATTTTACCAATCGATCCAGTCGGATGACAGGTATAATATTTTCTCACAACATATGATGACGAACATTTTCATTCGACATTTTCAACGTCTTCATAAACGGTACGATTGTTATTTATTTTCATTCACATTCGTGTCAACATTGTTCTAATAAAATAATTTATTTTATACATGTTATACCTACCAATATTATGCATTTAAATTTTCGGTAGAGCAAATGATCAACCCGTCGTAATACATATTGTATTACCTACCTTTTGTAAAACAATAGGTAGGTAAATATTATGCATACTACAGGGCATAATAACCAGTCATGCTTAATTCTAATTTTCCTTTAATTGAACATTTATTCAAATTCTGATTTTTGGAATTTTGAAGTATACTTAAAGATACTAAATTTTAAATTATTTAGACTTGTTGCACCGTGTAATCACTGTTTAATACACACTTTATTTTCCAACGAGTATAAGTCTTCTTTTATTGTAAACTGTTAAACAGATTATTTTTGATGTTCTAATTTGAATAAAAAAGAAATTAGTATCACTACAGGACATTCCTTAAATGGCATAGAAAAATATAAGTTATTGAAAATTTTTATTTTGTGTAAATACTTAAAAATTTAAATACATTTGATAAAAATAAGGACGAGTATAGCTAATGAACCATCCTATAAATTATTTTGTTTTGCTAGAGTACACACATAATATAACTTGGGTACTCGTCTGGCAAATATTATCTTCACACTCTTATTTTTTTTCGTTTACTGCTACTTTAAATACTGTTTTTTAAATTTATTTTATGCAAATGCGAGGTAGTTTAACATTAATTTGTGTAATATCCACACAAATTTAATCACCTAGTTAAGTACGTTAATTATATTATACTTTCTGGCTACCTGCAACGATTTTTTTGTCTAAGGTTTTGGTAAATTAAAAACAATAAGCCATTGTATTCGTGATAGTGAGGTTACTGGTTCTGTAGAATATTGTTAATTATAATAAATAATAGTTCATTGAATTATTTTTAAATGTATTTTTTTAATTCAGTATCGTTTATAGACAATAGTATTCTCAAAAAAAAAAATATTCATTTTTAATATGGATAGTGACCAAATATCGTCCAACCACACAAAACTCATATTGTTATTTAAATTAAATCTATAATATCAAGGAGTAATGTAATATTTTATATTATACTGATTGACATAAATGATCATTTAAATAAAACTGTACAGCTGCGTAATTACATAATACTAATCTGTAATAATAATATCATTATAAATAATTTTTATAGTTATAGGTATATTCTAATAATATTAAATAAAACACGAATTTATTATGTCATTCACGTTTCAACAGTTGATTTGGTTCTGGTACTTAATACATATTTTTATCACGAGATATTGTTGTATATAAGGCACAGAGACTCATGCACACACTTCAAAAATTTTTATTTTAAATTTAGTAGTTAATATTATTATTTTTTGTTTATAAAAGCTTGTTGTACATAATGATTGATACATTTTTGTACTTTTAAATTAGTATTTCATCTAGTTTAATTATTATTATAACTATTATAGTTGTACTGTTATAGGTAATTCATGCCATGCGTACATGATACATATTATTTTAGTTCTTGTGATAGTAATAACTATAATTTAGTCTGATTGTTTTAATCATCAGGTATATTAGGTATATTTTTATACCTACAGTCTGTGAATATATATATATGTTTTGTTGGCAAAAATAATATTGATGTAAAAATCTGTAACTGAACGACAAATAGGTTCTTATAATAGCTCCCATCCAAATAATACTTGGTTAAAGAACACTATTTATAGTTTACTAAACAATTATTAATCATAATTAAGCATCGTCAAAATAAAGAGCGGGTGCCAAATTTACTATTTTTGTTTTTGTGAATTTTCTCTTAAAAAATTATTAACAACCATGTTATGATGTGAGATGAAACAGAATGTGAAATTGTAGGAAAAATTGTAAAATAATGCGTTGTCTTTGTACGGCGAAAGTAATTTAAAGTCTTTCGTTGTTTGTAATCACTTGCCGTATTATTAACGACAGGTGAACACGATTTATACATTAACTGAACTCAATCAAATTTGATCTATGGTTTTTATGTGAGGCTCGCACGCTCTCAAAATCACCTATGTTAAATTATTTTTCGTTTGTATATTTTGATAATATATAATATTTGTATCATTTTATTTATTTATTTTATTATATTTACTATCCGTTTAAATTGATTGTATACTATTTTGAATGAATTCGTGGCTAGTGAGTAGGTATGTACTAATAGTGCATATTTTATCAATTAATAAGAGTTTAGTCCAAAGAATAACTGTGTTATTATCCGGGAGTAAGATTTGACTGCAACATTGAACCAGCTGTACGGAATTTACGATTTTTTGTTTTAATTTTTCTACTATCCGGATCTTCAATTTTTTTACCTTCCTACTTATGATATTAAATATATGAGTTCATGAGTAATAATGTGGTGTTATCAAGAAAAATTATGCAAAATTTTATGGAAATGTTCAAAAAGTTGAATAATTTCTCCTATTGATTTCTTATCAAATAAATCCCTTGATATTATAATAATTATAGTAGTAGTATATAATACAAAATTATATTCAAAACCATAAACTTGTATCAATATTTATGCAGTTAATATTACTTTAGACTGTTATAGATTATGAAATAGAAAATAAAAATACATTTGTCTCGGTAATAAATATGCATTATTATCTATTACCAAAAATTATGTATTTTTACTTTAGTCTGAATGTTGAGTGTATAAACGTTTTCATATACATTTTTTTATATTACCGTTTTTTTTTTTTTTTGTAATTTATTATTAGAGTTATTTCTAAAATTGCACTACACTAAGCTTCTACTTTTTATGAGTAGGTATTTATTGCAAATTACCGTTGTACTTAAACCATAAATCACAACAAGGTATTTGTAATTGATAATTTATAAACAATATATTATGTTTTATTATTTAACATGTAAATATATTTATAATTTAATTTTAGTTCATATTTACAGTAGTTTAATTATTGATTAAAATTTGAATAACACAAATTAACTTTATAACAAATTTCAAAAATAATTATATCAAGATAATTATTATAATTTTTTAAAAACCAAATTTTATATTTGACGTTTTACTTGTTACAGTGTAAACCAACCGTATGCAATCTCAAAATGTAATTATGATAACAAAAGTGAAATTTTAAATATTTTCAAAAAATGTCGACAATTTTCAGAAATTCCCAATGAAAAAAAAAATAGTGTCCAAGTGAAAATATTTTCCAAGCATACTTCTGTAGTCACGGCGACGCTCGTGCCGATCGTCACGCGATTTTCGACGCGGAAACATTCTGGAGCTGACGATATTATATTAATAATATATAATATACAAATCGGTAACGAAAATGGGAAATGGTACATTATAAAACAATATTATTTTCATTACGAAAACAATATGACGTGACAATCGTGGCTGCGATATACCTTCTTGTTATTATGTGTGTGACTATCCGATCGAAACCGTCAACGTTGACATCGTCTGCAGTCACATAACAATTTTATTAATTCAGAGGAAAAAAACAATAAAAAATTTGTAAACGAAATTAAAACGGAAAACGGTAAATAAATATAATTAAATACCACAAGACAAAACATAACGACTAGGTAACAAAATATATAATATAATATCGTTAAAAAAACATAACGTAAAACGTAATAATATAATATAGAATATCATTTAACGAAAAATAACGCGATATGAAATAATTTAATATCAATTTACTTAAAAGTTATAATATTAGTTTCATAGAAATATTTAGTCTATCCAATTTATTTATTCATCATACTGATCAATCCAAGACCCAGCCATTTCCCGCATTAAATATTACGTTTAACGATAAAATATAAGCTATAAATGCAAAAGTTGCATAATGTTAAAATTCCGAATAACGAAAACGCAAAACTAGCAGTATAACGTTTTGTTTTTAAATAACAATAAACGTAAAAATTATGTAACGTTTAAATTGTAAATTTTACCAAACAGTATCAACGTTTATGAAATCATATTTTTGACAAAACACGATTGAAAAAAAAAAAATTTAATTATATTATTTATCGTTACGATGGTTTTAAGTTGATATTTTTTTAATTGACAGTATTGAATTTCGTTTCAAAGCATAATATTATGACTATATTTTTATATTTTAATTGAATATTTTGGGAATAAATTATAAATTTGGCAAAACTTTGATACTATTAACTATTACTATTACTTACATTTAAATATGTGTGATATATACTTATACAAAAATAAATATATTATGTAAAATTTTTTTTGTTTCTATATAAACTATTCAAAAAATATATATATATATATATATTATTCATATATTTATTTATAATTATAATGTATATACATTTGTTTATAATATTTGTAAATTTTTTTTATTTTAGGCCTACTATGTGTGTTTTTTTTCTTACTTTGTAAGCTTATTATATTGTGTACATAATTTGTTGTATTAAGTTTACTTTGCATATTTTCCTATTTTTTAGTACAAAAAAAAAGTTCATTTCATGAATTTTTTCAGTGTGGTAAATTCTCAGTTCTACTTATAATAGTATTTAACGTTTTGATGAGTGGTGTTGTACTTGATCAATATTTTGAGAGTTATTCACAAGCTTTTCTTCTTTACTAATCTAAACTTTAAACACTTATAACTAATTATATTAACTCGTTTGAAATTTGATTTTTAAAATTTATATCCTCTCGAAAATATTGTAATTATAAATATGAAAGTAAAAATTAATATTATTAAGAAAAAAAGAAGAACAGAAATAAAAACGATAAAAAAATATTTATTTTTACAAAAATGTTCTTTTGCAATAATTTTTAAATTATATAGAAAAAATAATGCCAAAAACGTTAAAAGTTTTCGATTAAATGAGTGTATTTTTTTTTTAAAGAATCCCCCTGTATACATATTACCTAAATTGTGTTCGTTAAACAAACAACGGAATTCGGTACACAGCTGGTGATGAATAATAATAACGAACAAAAAAAAAAAAAAAAATAACCGACGATCGAATAAAACCCATCAAACACTGTTACATCAGACGATAATATTACGTTCATACCAATATAATATGTAATAAACTATTAAAATATATGTTTAGTTGAGCAAGTATGTATGAATTTGTTTCGACGACTGCGATGCGTCCTTGAACGCCGTGACGATATAATACGACGGTTCGATGAAAATACATAATAATAATTTAATACCTACTGTCTTATTGAACAATACACCACCGCACTAAATGAGCCTGTTAAATGTCAAATGACGTATAATAATTATGGTATGATATGGTCCTCTACCAGTGGTTTTTTGTAATCAAATCATATCGTCGATTGTATAGTTACCACACTTAGTATATCTAGATTAATATTTTAAATTTTCACAAAACCGATTTTTTGCCACTGATGATATTGTCATCGTTTCTGATTTCACTATATACCCTTAAAATGCGTATTATCTTTATCATGTTATTAGATTTCAAATAAGGCATTGTACAGAATGGCTTGCACTTAGTGTAAAGTTTATTGAACTACATTTTAATTAAAATATCTTTACTTATTTTTACTTATCCAGTATTAATGTTAGCCGATCAGCTGAGCCTTTGCCAAAAATACTCTATTTTTTATTATTTTATTTTCATATTTTGATAAAACTCTTTTTTCCCACAATACCCCAGCGATAATTAATATTTATTTCTCAACGCGAAAACGATAACTGTAGCATTACACCACCAATAAAACATATCCGACAAATAATAAAGATAAATCGAGTATCGTTTACACTAGCCTGAGGGATAAGTTTTTTTTTCCGTGGTAATGCCCGGGTTTTCACTTGCATTTGCGTTTAAAATACCAAAAAATAGTGCATTGTAAGCTGAACTTTAGATATGCAAAGAAAGTTTAAAGTGTAGTGATTTTTAATATGGTTTTTTTTTAAATTTCACTCTTAATGCCTTTTATTTTTTCATTATGCAAACACGTAGTTTAATTTTATTCTTATTGAATATTTATTTTTATTATTTTATTTTTTTTTTTTTTTGCTTATCGTTGTTTACAGTTGTGGCGGTGAACGATAACTCAGCAAAACCTCGCACAATATTTTTTTATTCCACATTGTCTTAATAACGACAGTCAGGGGCTGGTTGATCTATCGGGAAATTGGGAATCTCCCCGATGAGCCGGCCATTGTGTGGACCGTTTTATTATTATACGATTATACAAAAATATATATATATATATTTTGTCAAATACGCGTAGAAATATAATTAAAATTTTCTGGAAATCCATCTAAATCTATCTATTGGACCATAATATAAATTAATTAATTTGTTTGCGCAATAGTATGCACTGAAAATGTGTTACTAGAAAGAAAAGATCATATTAGCTAGAATCATATAAAATCATATGCATAGCCTATTATTTACATACACAGTAGGTATACTAATTAATTGTAAAAACAGTAGCTTTTTATTTTATTATTTGAAATATAATGCAAATATATTGTAGTGTAGTTTTTTTAAATTTTTTCTATCGACTAATAACTTCCCTTTTACTTTGGTTTAAAAAGACAATTTCAAAAATCTATCTAATTATACCTAATTCATGATTGCGGATAAAATTTTTTTTTTATACAGTAAAGACTATAGATATTATAACAAAATATATTTCTATAAAAGGTTTAGAAAATGTAATACAACAAAACTTTTAAATACCATACAAAGTATGAATATTTTTATAAGTTCCAAAATATTTAAGGGTATATTATTAAGTATAGAAAAATGTATGTTTAAACTTCAATTTGAAGCGTTGGAGCGGGTTAACGTTACTGACTAACCCAAGACTATTATAAATAATTATTAATTATTGTATTAATTTGGGAGGAGACCACACACATTTTGAAATTTAAAATTTAGAAACACCTTATTATTTGTGTTAAAAAGCAAATTAATGCCTTTTTGGGGAGATAAAAAAAAGTTACATTTGTGAACCACGGACCGGTTTGATTCATAATTCCCAGGCCGAAAAATATTATCGACCCGTTCCTGGTCGGCAGTTATGATTTTTTTTTCCCGTCCATTTCGATCGTGTTGGAGCCATCGAATTCTCATTCAAACGCTATGGCAGTGTTGTCAGTCGCAGTCAATCTTTACATACCATAAGCTTAATAAATGAAGTGCGCGTGTGTGCGCATGGCTTCCTGAAAACCGTGTGTTCCTCCAACCGTGCGAGGATTAATCCGAACAAAAGCCTGGGTGCCCGTTATATTGTATATAGTTTGGTGTCGTATACTATATAATATAATATAATACCTAATATCGTCAAAGACGACAACTTTCTCGAGACTGTCACACTTCATTAAATGATGCAAATACAATGGTATATACGAGTTAAGTTGCAGAAGATTGAACTTTCGGGAGAAAACCAAAACAGTATAACTCGCACCAGAGAAATCCATCCGGTGCTCTGCTGCTACGATTATTATATTATGTGATCGTTATAATATACACGCGATATAATACGACTATATAGCTCCCCGAAATCGACCGTTGTTAATATTATTATAGTTCGCGAACGACCGTATATAATATAAGTATTAAACTATATTTTAATTCCGGTCGATTTTACTGCGTGGATATGATATGTGGATAATGTGTTTTCGTTCGAATAAAACGTAGCTGCAATGACGACGGCTCGAAATTTTACCTACCGAAGTTATTATTTGCACGGCGATATTCTGCCGCAGAGCTGACTGCGATAACCATCGAAAATTATGCCAAATCGATATCGCATTAATTATAAGGTACGACTAAAATATTATATTATGAGCAGCCTATAAGCATACTGGGTACCGCGTGTTATTGTTAGGTATAACTGTTTTAGACGAGGCTGTTCGGTAAAAAGTTTTTGATCAACGTCGGAATGGTCTCGTCATTGCGGATCTAATCTACAGCATTCGTAGTTTTGACAACTTCGTACCAGCGGTGCGACATCGCGAAAACACTCGGACATTTTCCAACTATTTAGTTCGGCATTGAACGTTGTTGGATAGTAGACATTCGCATGTGAGAAAACATTGCATTGTTTTATGTTTTAATGTTTTTGTACAAAGGGAACGGACATTATCGGTATTCCCGCTATTCATAATAATTATTGTTATTCCTATATTATAGTTTTCCACAATCGCCTATTATGCAGCCTATAGGCACACCATAATACACGTGTATTATAATAATAATAATAATAATATTAATAATCTCTTACGAAATATATAGTATTCACGGCGCACGATAGACCGGAAATTGTATGATGTTTCGCACGCGCCTTCGTTGGGAGTGGGTTAACATTTTGACGGTCTCGCAAACGGCGGCGGTATTATAATAATTAGATATCACGGGAATTCAACCGTGCAAAAAAAAAAAAAATGTTACAAAAAAATAAACCCTACAAAACGGCTTTTTTCAATTTTTTTTTTCGAAAACAACTTAATATCTTTTTAACTCTCCATATTAAATGTATTGAACAAAAACAGTTTTAATCGTTTAAACATTTTCTGGATTATTTAAGTCCGTTTTATTTCGACGAAATGCCATCAAAATCGTAATCGGAACATGTTGATGACTTTAATTACAGAATGTAATCGTTTGTCTTCCGAGAAGTATGAGACATCGGAAGTTTCTTAATAACGCACGTTGGATATTTTTATATTTACGTTGAATCGCATTTAAATGAATATATTTATTTTTTTTTTTGTTTGAATTTACGAAGTGTTATTAATATTATTATATTTTAAGCTGCTTCCGAGTTTGTTAAATATTTTAAACGGAACTCTGAGCGATATTTTTAAAAGAACATGATTTTGTTTTTCACAACAATATAAATATTCGTTTTTCCTCAACGAAGTATACTACAATTATACTATAATACATATTATTCATTGAAGTATTATTTATGATAACATTCAAAAAATGTCATCAGTAAAAACTGATACGAAATATCACTGCATCCAGACAAATCGAATTAAAATAAAGTATCTTAGTAAAGTATATAAAGGAATATTATGTCGGAAGTAGTTGAAATTGTTCGTAGAATCGCGGTGAATAACGATGACCGGTCGTTGTCTTCGTGATGACGGTAACCGGTTCCACCTGCTTCCTAGCACGTATTCAGGATCAATTTTCGAGGGGGGGAGATTGAGGTCTTATCAGAATTAAAAATATATAATCGTATACATATTTCTTATATTATTACGTATAAATACCCGCTTTATAATTTTCGGAGATTCAACTCTTACAATTTATGCAGGACTACCTCTTTCATGCTTTCGGTACAGAACTCCTTCAGCAGTTGAAAAATGGTTTGTATTGCCACGCGAACGCCGGTGTGTAATTTATGCTGTCGTCTCTTAAAATTTCCGTTCCAGAGAGAAGAATTTCGGGCCGACCCATTGTCGCCATTTGCCGGGTATATAATACAATAATTTTGGTCGGTGTTAATATTACAATTTATAACTAGGTACGTGGCACATTGGTGTGCAGTGAAACTCAAAAGGACGACATAATATTTTTTTATTATTATACTATATCAGGTGAATTCTACAGCAGATAACAAACCGATCAAAAGGTTATGTAACAGTTTCCATGAAATAATATCTTACAGCCATTTTATAACAAACAATTCGCTTTAAAATATTTAGGTTTTGTCGGGCATTCATATCTTAAACGAAATTACCGTTGTGAGTTAGACTCATGAAATTGTTGACGTCAAAGAAACAATAATTATTGCACGTATTAATTTATAAATAAATTGACATTATATTAATTATATATTATACCCAGGGCTCTCATTTGAAAAAAAAAGTTTTACAATCTAAACGTTATATAATTTTTGCGTTTATAGTCATATCGTTAAAAAATAATATCTAATACGGGGAATTGTCCGGACGTGGAATATAACAAATTCTTGTATTGACTGTTGAGACAAAAATTATTAGGGTTGACTAAATATATTTCTGTGAAACCAATATTATATGTTTTAAGTAAATAGATTTTAAATTATTTTGTTTTGTGTTTTTTTAATTGAATGATATATTCGATATGGATACCTACTTCGTTTTGCGTTATGTTTTGACATATTGTAATATATTTTGTTATGTGATATTTAATTATTTTTGTTTACTGTTTTCCGTTTTAATTACTTTTGCACATTTCAATCTTTTTTGTCATGTATAACGTTATAATCATATCGTTATTATGACGTTTACAAGCCATGCTTAGAACATTAATATATAAACGTAGTTCTTTATGCACGAGATATGAGAATAATTGTCACAGTAACTGAAAGTCATGGTTTTATTTTTTTAACGTCCATCGAGTATTTTTCGATGAAACATTTTATGAAATACTCAATATTTAGACTAAAAATACAGTGTTGCAATACAAAATACTCAAAAATTCCCGTAACTGTATAATTTGTATATTAGGGTGGTCCTTATTTTTGAACTTTGAAATTGTTGATGTAGGACCCCCTCACTTTTTTCATTGTTATGAGAAAATCATTTTGGTTAATTTTGGTCGTGACTACTCACTCCCTTCCCGTGCCCCTGGGGGGTTGAAAAATA
>JACXSJ010004055.1:0-16508 GCA_014851325.1 Pentalonia nigronervosa
TAGAATTATGGACGTCCACAATTTTGGTATTAACAACATTATTTTTTTTAAGAATGACATGACTAAACGAATTTATAATACCAAATGAACTGATTCCGATTATATCTCCAAGAAAGGGAGTTTTTTCAGTAATTACCTACAATAACAAGATAATATTTAATTTATAATTATCTAGCAATAAAAGTTAGCACTGATTAATAATTTAGTAAAAAAAGGTTTCTATATGCATGGTTATTTATTTATTTACCATTTTTATTAAATTATAGCAAAATATTGATACATACTTTAATTTTTCCGTTTTTTAACGCTGCTACATTATCATTTGGCTCTGTGTAATTTATATTGGGTGGTATGTATCCACTTTCTAGGGTAATGATGGCTTTTATAATTGACATAAAGAGACCAGACACTTCACAGTGACCTACGTTACTCTTCACAGAACCCACTTTTAAAGGTGTCTTTCTATTTTCAGAACAAAACACTTCCTCCATAATATTTAATTCCATAGCATCTTCAATCTGTAAATTGAACGCTACATTAAAGTATCAAGTGTTAACATACATTTTTAAATAATGTAACCTTAATTCCCGATCCATAAGCTTCTATAAAATCTACTGTAGCCGGATCGATGTCAGCTTCTTTGTAAGATTCTAACAGCAATGATTTAAAGTGCTTTCCTTCGTGCTCGGTTAATGTTCTATCATGGTTACCAAACTGCATCGATTTTACATTCAACAATGTTGCGTATGAACGTTTAGCTTCAGACGCTTTTTGAAGGTACAAAACAATACAAGCTTCTGATCTGTTGTACCCGTCAGCTACACAAAATCCTTATATTAATATTATATTTATAGATGATAATTATTTAACACGATAAACAAAACATTTATGAAAAATATTTTATGACTTCTTTATGTTTATAAATGAAATTATTAAATTATGTTTAATAATTAATGAATTAATTAATAATATATATATATATATATTATTAATAATTTTTTAATTTAATTTTTATTTTTTTTAATTTTGTTGGATATATATATATATATATATATATATATATATATATATATATATATATATATATATATATTTATAGTGTATGATAGTAAGAGAAATGTAAATTAATTAATTTTAATTAGTATAATAGATTATTTTTTAAAAACAAGAACGTGCATTATTATATTGCAAAGGTGTTTATGTTTGTAAGGCTTAAGTATAACAAGTTAGAATGTAGTTATCTTGTTTCTAAATTTTACATTTCGATGGAGTTAGTTCAAGTATAAGAATATTTAATTTAACAATTATCATTTATTTATTGAATAGTTATAATTGGTTTCAATTCCAGTTATATATGATATCATTTTTCATGATTTTTGTACAAGTTAGTTTACTGGCCAAACCTGCACATTGTAATAAAATACAATAAATTGAATAATTAGTTGTGATTAACAATAATGATTTTAATAAACATTTTATTTTTATAGTCGTGACTCGCGATCTACTTTGATGTATAATAGTAGCACATCTGTGCCTCATAGTGTAATTTTCAGTATATTAGAATTAAACACTAGTTGGATGGTCTCGCTGATATTGTTGTTAAACCGTTGGAACTTGAAAAAATAATTGTATATAACTTCAAAATATTTATGTTTATCTTGAGCATGTTTAAAAGTAAGAACATGAAATTATATGTGTATCATAGTAGCAGTCATT
This sequence comes from Pentalonia nigronervosa, assembly GCA_014851325.1. Taxonomy (NCBI): domain Eukaryota; kingdom Metazoa; phylum Arthropoda; class Insecta; order Hemiptera; family Aphididae; genus Pentalonia; species Pentalonia nigronervosa. Next base: position 1,717 of record JACXSJ010004055.1, read on the forward strand.
AACTCATTTCAAATTAAAAAAAAAATACTTCGATGACTTAGACTATGTTTAAACTTAAATATCAAATACTAGGTTAGTGTAAAAATTGAATGCCAGCAATTATGAAATATTTATATTATTTTGACTTTATTGTTTTCAAATATATATTTACCGTCAGAACTAAATGGTTTAGTTTGAGCACTTTTGGTTAATCTATTCAACCCTTGATATTGAATTTGCATTTCCGGTCGAAGAGCCAGATTAGTAACCCCAACAATTGCAGAGGATATGAATCCATTTTCAATCATTTCTTTTGCTTTTTTCAAACCGTTGGCTCCACAAATCCATCCTCCATCCATGGAATAACTAGGTCCTGGAATTTATTAATTTCATATTTTTTAATCGATAATAAAAATATCCTTATTTATTTTTAAAGAGGTTTCTACCATTTAAATTGAGAATAAAAGAAAGCCGGTTTGCTTGCATTGACCTATTACTACCTAACATTGCAAATTTTACAGGTAAATCGGAATCTAAGCATATCATTTCTGTTTCACTAATTGCAGATCCCATAAATACTGCAGTGTTTGTTCCATGCAAGTCTGCTGGACTCAAACCGGCATCGATAATTGCTTCAACTGATCTTTCTAAGCTTATTTTTGTCATTAAGTCCATAACTTGACAAAGTTTTGGATGAACGCTAAAGAATGTGGCATCAAATTGATTGACATTTTTTATTTTTCCCGTTCCACTTATTGCATTTAGTTTATCTATAAAAACATTATTTTTTGCATTAAATACATTTCTATATTGTAGTTAAGCAAAATAATACCCGGTTTCCATCTTCTTGAATCGATTGTTATACCATTTTTTTTTTTAAATAACAAATCGCTCAATTCAGTTATATTATTGCTCTCTGGAAACAACCCTCCGATACCTGATATTACAACTTCTTCTTTGTGTTCGGCCATTATATTTATTTCCTCGATATTTAACTTTGGTTAACTTTTAACAATAATTTCATAATTTAATTTCGCAATTGTAATGCATACCCTAATATGCATTTTATATATATCTTTAATTGTATTGCAATATATAGCTACATCAAAATTAATTTTTATTACTGAATATATATATATATATATATAAATAAATCAAATATTTATATTATTATAAAAAAATGTAAATGTAATGTTTCGTATTATTTATTTTTTTAAATACTTAATCTCATAATTTTTATTTAATGGCCTTTTCAAAATTTAAAATTATAAAGGCTTATAATTTTTGTATAGATAAATAGGTATATTGTTTATAATCTATTCCATTGTTATACAGTTTTAATTTTGTTTTTGAATGTTTGAATAAATTGTAGTTCTTAAGTAAATTAAACTTGAACTTGAAAATTGAAACTAGACAATAGCACATTAACATTAATAGTGAATTAATTTAAGAATTATTTACAATTTATTTGAAACTAAACTGATGGTTAGATTTTCATAAAATAATTTATAACAATTAATATAAATAATGATATTTAAATTTTTGAATTAATATTACTTATTAAAAAACCATTATGTTCGAATTATGTATAATTTAATATAGTTCAACCGTTCGTTTAACAAATCCTTTAGGCCTATATAGATGTTTTATATAAATATATATTATCATCCGTGAAGTTTGCAACCTGAACTTGACTGTTTAAATCTAAACTTGTACCAAGATTTTACAAACATTGGTACTAGTTTGGACTTGATCGACAAAATCGAGGTGTAACGTGAACTTGGCACCCCGAACTAAATTTAATAGTTGTAGTTTTAAAACCACAATGCAAATAAAAACTTAAGATACAAATTGTAATTAATTTTCAAAAATTTGGTTCAAGTTTTTATTTAATCAGTCGAAATCAGTGTGTCAACTTCACAAACGTATTATATTATTGTATTTTTTTTTATAAAAAAAAGCTTCTAAACATGAAGGAAAATCTGTTACAAATAAAATGAAATCATTTGAATTTGTCGTTCTTTAAAAAAACAAAAAATTTAAGTAATGAGTGCCGTAAATATATTTTTTTGAGGAGAAACTAGAATTTAATGTACACATATGTTTTTGTGATAAAAAACTGATGTTAAAATTATATTTTTTAAATAAGGAGAAACGTTAAACATTTGTTTTTATATAATTCAATGACTTAATCTATCAACTAAAAACATAAAAGGTGGCATATTATTTATTATATTTTTAATATTCAATTTATTTTTATGAATGTTTATAAAAATAATGTTTATAAATTATTTATATTTATGATATTTATCATAATATATTTTTGAAAAATTTAACTATTTTTCTTGGATAAAAAAAAATAATTTTAATTGGCCTGCATAAAACAACATTAAGCTCTAATCTATCTATTATATACTAAGAGGATTTGAAAGTAAATTTTGTGAAAATAATTCAGTTAAATGATTTTGCAATATTTTGTCGACATTTTAATATAAAACGCTAAATAAAATATATTGTATACTGACTTTCAATTTTTTTTTTAATTTTCACTATCAACATATTATGAAAAACCTTGTATTAAATTTTCAAGTTTTTTGATGGAGTAAAAACATTTTTATCGACATTAATAAAAAAAAATAAATAAACCAAAAACTTCTTATGCCTATAAATAGTTCAAAAAAGGTCAAAATATATTGAAAATTGTATGGTGAATAGAAAATATAATATTAATATTTAGTGAAAATCTCATTTTTTGTAATTTACGGTTATTATTTATTATATAGCACTAAAAAACAAAATCTAATTTAATAAAACAAAATTATAGCTTTGCGTAAAAATTCTGTTTTTCCTTAATTTTTTTTGATTTTCTTGAAATGTATGAAAACTATTTAAAATTTTTACTTTTGACCGCCAAAAATGCTAACCAAATTACTTATTATATCAGAAAAATGCTGATAAAGTAAATCGAAGTACTATTACTACCACAAAATGTGATGACAAACATAAAAAAAAAATCACACAAGATTGTAAAAATAATAAATTTATCACTTTGATCAGATTCTATAATATAATACAAAATGCCTCAATATTGTTTAGTTAAACACGGCTTACCTTAATTTTGAAATTACATTAACAATATTAATTTGTTTGCTATATTATATTGCAAGCAAGTAATGATTTGATTTTTTTTGCTAAGAAGTTCAATAATTATTTACTGTGATCATTATCCAGCAGATAATTATTAGCTCGATCGATACTATGTATTGAAAATGAAGTTATATAAAAATCTAAAATAAGTTAATTAAATCTAGTACTGCATTTTCAAAATGTAAAATTAGAATAAAATAATTTGTGTAAGTTTTATAATTAATCGTTATTATCATTTTTAAAAAATAATATTATGTTTCTACACATTGATGACATAAGATATTGTAAAAAAAAATTTTACATAACTCATTTAATAAAATTGTTTATTTATTTATTTTTACTTCTACTAATTGTGTTGTTTACTTGGAAATTATTATAATGAAAAGATGTAAAGTTGCTAATTAAAACAGTTATAAATTATTTGTAGGTATAGATAAAAAAAATATATTATCTGATAATCTGATTACATCTTTAAAATGTATACATATAAATTTACTATATGAAATAAGATAATTGTTTAAACACATAAATTAGTGATAAAATATAAAATAAAATATGAAATAATGGCACAAAATTTACTATAATATATAGCCCTAAATCGATAAGTCATAAATACTAGACACAAATTAACTATTGTATACACGTACAGAAAAATAGTACAGATTATTTTATCAGTTTATACTGTAAATAAATCAATAAAGTCATATGGAACAATACGCCTAGGTGTTTACGAATAGATCAAAAACATTATGTCAAACAATTATTATTATAATTTGTTTAATCAACAATGGTAATAATTTTTATACGTTGCAACGAAATACATGATGAACGTTGGACGGACACGATATCTCGGATGTTATATTATTAGAAGAATATATTCTATGATATTGTCCAATTGAAGCAAAAGACAAATGTAAAACCAGTAACATATGATTTATAAAAAAACATTTTTATAATGTTTGTCTATGAGCAATTTCTTCTAATTCGGTACATGCATAAAATATTAATTGAAAGCAATTATGAATTTTAAACACAATTACATAATTATATCGCTTATTTTTAATACTTACAATATTATGGCCAAAAAGAATAATAAATAAAGAAAGATATTGAATTAATTGTTTTGCTGCTGAGACTAAGGTATACCACACTGCAATAATATGTTAAATCATTATCTGAGTATAGATTTGCAATGGATCCGTTATCTGTAGCAATAACTCAACAGAAATCTCACTAATTATTGAATCTGATTATATCGTTAGAATACGCAAACAGACTATTTATTGAGAACCACGTTAAACTAGTTTCAATAAAAATAATGTCAAAGGTTAATATGTAAATAATTTACCTTTATTACATAATACAAAAACCGTATTGTTCTAATAACATAAATTGAAGGTCGATATCGAGTTGTGGTAAAAAAAAAATCAGGTAAAAGACAAAATTTAGTTGAGGTCAGATAATATAATTATTATGTTTTTAATATTGATAGTTACATATTATTATGCTACATTTAGATTTAAAATACAAATTTATAGTTCCACTTATACATAATAATTTAATTACATTTTAAATAGAAATTGGTAGCTACATATTTAATAAATGAAAATAATACATTTATAATTATAGTGGTTCATATTATTTGCATGATACATATTTCACAAATGTCAGTTAGTCAATTTCTTTTTTCAAATATTGTTTGATTTTAATTTTGATAATTTGCTGACTTTTCAAATGGTAACTTCTATACATATATCCTTTATCAATTTTTTTGATAAATATTTATTTACTTATGCTAATTCATATTTTTGTCTGTTAATGTGTCCAAAATATTAACATAATTTTTTACTTCTTGACGAATTATTTTTCTTGGCCTTTTCGAAAATAATAAATCATCGCAGTCTTTCTTTTTACAGAGTTATTTATTTTCTGTCTGGTTAATATTTAAATAGTATCTGGTTCATGATTTGTACGATCATTAGTCGTCCTTGAAAATACGTGTTCTTCTCTGATAGTATAAAGTTTTGCATTACAATTTTTATTAGTGCAACTCCAGAAAATTTTTTCTGTTTTTAGAGAACAATACTGTCTAAATTTAAAATGATTTAATAAAAATAAAATACATTTTCGAAATTTGTGACATTTTTCAATTTTAATTCAATACAATGAAGTCTTACCATAAATTAAAAGATATAACGTTAACAAACTGCAGTTTGGATAAGCGCTTATCGGATAATTGATAATCGAATACAGACCTCAATTATGGCGATAATTTTTCATTCAATATTATTATGACCGCAATTCGTCTATTGCGACTAATTTGGACAATACCATATTTACCGATTTGCGAAAAAAGTAATGTTACCTACTTGCAGCGATGTCATTTAATGATTTCTATGTAGAAGACATTTTGATTTGTGCAAATACTGAACAACAAGCCATGCATATTATTAAAGAAAAACATTAATGTAAGGCTAGACAACATATGTAAATGAATTAGAATTCCTAAACAAATAATATTTTTTATAAACAATAGTTGTATTGAACGATTGAAAAACAAACGATTTCGTTTATAACATACACATAGAAAATAGATATTATTGATTTACTATTTTTTTCTTTTATGAAAAAAGGTTTGTCTTATATGAATTAAATAATCCATAATCCACTAAGTATCAGTAATAGACTATATAAATCATAAATACTCAAATTAATAATGGTGATACTAAGGTAAAAACGACGAACGTATTTTCAAGTTAGTCAGCGACTATAATAATTATATACTATTATGAAGATTTTATAAAAAAAATCACATAACTTGAGTATGGTGAATTGTATAGTATATCTTAAATAGCATTTTCTTTATTTTAAATTAGAATATTTTATTTCATTTATGTTTGTATTTCATAATTACATTAATTTTCCAAAATATTTATAAGTAATAATGTATGGTTATTAGTTGTTGAATTAGGTACAACAAAATAAGATAATCGATTAATAAGAAATTTTACGCAAAAATATACGATTTAAAAAATATTGTGCTATGTATCTTAAATATTTTTGAACTAACATTAAAATAACTTATGAAGAACCTTGTATACAATTTTCAAGCTTTTTGAGTAAGCAAATCGATATTTATAAAAAACAAGGTTGACACGTGTGTATTGTTCTGCTGTATAGTAAGTGCCTAGGGGATCACTTTGGGATCATTGTAATGAATATATAAAATTTAAATTCAATGATATAAAATCATTGTATACGAAAAACGATTCAGAGCGAAGACAATCTGACAGCCTAAATTACTATGTGTATTTTATGATATTATTGCTATAAAATTGTTCATTTTGTTATTAATAATACTGTAGGTTGAATTAATTTTTAAAAGAAAACATTGCATTTAAAAATGTTATTGAGTGTATATAATAATATACTTTAAAAGTTTCACGCAATCACGAAAAATATTTTTAAATTAACGCGAAATAACCATCATTGTTATTCTTCGTTAAAATATCTAATCTTGTCCAAATTTGAATTTAAAATATCTATAAAAATAATAAATTTTTAGATTTATTGGTTACACTACTAACTACTTACGAGAAATCTTGTTTTATGTTTTAAATTCTTATATCTAAGAATTAAACATTTTATAAATAAGAATAAAATAATTTATAAATTTTCAAACTTTTGATTTTAATTTTAAATTAAAATCTTGATTTTTTCGAAATTGTTTGAAAAAACTTTTATCGACAAAAATAAAAAAAAAATTGATTATGCATATGAATAGCTCAAAAAACTTCGAAATATATTAAAAAATTTATTGTGTATAGAAAATGTATATATGATTATTCAGTGAAAAATTAATGTTTCTACGGTTATTTTTTTTTGTTACACCAAAAATCAAAATTGATTTTATCAAAAATTTGCTTTACGAAAAAATTCCCGTTTTTCCTTATTTTTTTTTCCGATGCATTTAAAAACTATTGGAAATTTTTTACTTTTGGCCTCACAAAGATTCAACTAAATTCACTTTCCTATCAGAAAAGATACTCATGAAAAATATCAAAGCTTTTCTATTGCACTAAAACGTCATGGTAGATAAAAAAAAAAAAAACACAACATTATAAAATCAATACATTCTTCCGCTCAGAATCTAATATACTTAGTAATAAAAACTGACACACTGTCTTCGTTCTGATCCGTTTTTCGTATTCAATGAATAATCATTGAATTTAAAATATTTAACACTTATATTATACTATTATAGTTATTTACTCAATGATTGAATTTACTCAAATATATAACTGTACAGTAAAGTTATAATATGACCTACTAGATCTCATATATTCTGCTATACATTCATGATTGAATAAAAACAGTTTAAGGAAAAAGTCAACCACTGCATTCAAGTTTACGTATTAAATGTATATGTAAACTGCTATTAGTAATTTACTTTCCTATTTTATAATGGTACCGTACATACAATAGGTTTAACTAATTATTGACAACAGCAAATAGCTTACATTAAAGATATATAATAGATATTAAAATACTTTTTAATACTACCAGCTGTTATTAAATCGATAAAAACGCATCAGTGAATAGTATGAAAAGTTTAGTAAAATATGCAGCTTAAAATTATATAAAAATTTTAAAAGTGTCATTGTGTATAGAAAATAATAATATAACTAACTAGAAGTAAAAAGTATTAAGTCTTTAAAAATAATTTGTTTAAAATATAATACATTAACTATGACTAAACTCTTTATTTATCTATTGAATATCCAAAAAAATATTGAATTTTTCTAAAGGTATTTAAGTACTTTTAAATAGCACAAAAAAAACAAAATATTATGTCTAAAAAAGACCAATTTATATATTTGTTGAAAAGTGTAAGTCTCTTTAATTATTAATTATTGGAATAGAAAAAAAAAATATTCAATCAAAAATTGAATATGGGTGAAAATTCAGAATTTTCCTTATTTTTATTTTTGTTCTCTATATCATATTAAAAAAAGTGTTAACAAAATTCCTCCCACCCCACCAGGATCTAGAGTGCCAACTAGATCCAAGAATTGTACCAAAAAGAGGAAGACGATAATAATTTGATTTTTTTTTCAAAATTAATTTACAAAATATTATATACATTTTAATATCCTGAACATTATTCTGCCTCAATTATAGGTATTTAAAAATAATAAAACCAATTTAGTTACTATTAATTATATAATAATAATTTATAAGCATAAGATACAAAAGGTTATGAGATATATTTTTGTTTAAAATGGCTCTGTATTGTAGATATTATATTCACAGTTTTAACTAAAATATTTTTAAGTGTGAAATTATGTTTACACAAGTGAATATTTTTTTTAATTTTTTTTTTTATTAAATAAAGACTTCAAATACAAAGTTTACTAGCCTACGAAGATATACATTTTATACATTTTTTTTTTTTTTTTTAATATTGAACATTTAAAATTTAGATTTAGGTAATACTGTTGTTATTCCAGGTATTACGCGGGTTGTGCTACAAGAGTGTAGTGAGGTCAGCCCTTTTGATAAAATCCACGATTTTTGATTCTTGTCCGGGGCCGAGTGTTTCTTTGAGTGAGGTGGTGTTGATATTCGATTTCGTACGCACATGTTGGAACGTCGGGCATTCAAGAAATATGTGTTTCACTGAGAATACGCAGTGACATGTTTTGCACATGGGTTTAGGTTTCTTACGCATCAAGTGTGCATGAGTCAGTCGTGTATGTCCAATGCGTACTTTAGTAATCATTATCTCCTCGTGTCGTGTAAGTTTGATTGGGAGGTTTTGCCATTTTTTTGTTGATGTTTTTATTTGATTTAATTTGTTGTTGGTTTGTTTTTCCCATCGATTCTGCCACAGGGAATGGAATTTGATTTTAAGGGTGTAGATAACGTCATCGTATGTTACGTGAGGATATATTTTTGTTTCTGGAGATCTAGCTGCTTTCGTTCCCAATTCATCAGCAAGTTCATTTCCTGGAATGCCTACGTGGGATGGGATCCACATGAGTTTGATGGTTTTGTTGGTTGAGAGGATTATGTTTTGGATGCTTCGGGCGAGGTTGCATTTTGTGTGTATGTTGGCTATTGACGTAATTGTGTTCATAGAGTCGCTCAGGATGAGGATTTTTTTATGGGGGGTGAAGAGTGAAATAGATATGGCTTCTAGTATAGCGAACGTTTCTGCAGTGTATATGCTGGAGTAGGGAGCAATTTTCTGGAGAGTATTGCTTTCGATGTGTGTAGTGGCAAAACCGGTATCATTGGTTGTTTTGGAAGCGTCTGTGTAAAAATGGTAGTAGTTGTTGAATTCTTTGTTTAATATTTCGTGGAAAAAATTAATGATCAGGCTATGGGGAGTGTCTTTTTTGTTGAAATGGATGAGATCAATGTTGGCTTCTATGTGGTTGGAGTTCCATGGGGGGATTGTTAAGATGCTTTCTATAGTTTGTATGTTCTTGATGTTAAAAGATATTTCATCGAGAATTTCGTGAAGCTTTATTTGGAATGGCTTGATCTTCGATGAATGGTCGTGGTAGGGTTTTGAAATGATTTCTGACATGAGTGTTTGTGGGGTTGACATATTTTTGGTTGCGTATTTTGTAATGAGAAACTTTTGTCTGATGTCCAGAGGGAGGCAGTGGGCTTCGCACAATAAACTGTCTACTGAGCTTGATCTGAAAGCTCCGATGGCCATTCTTATTCCAGCTTTTTGTACAGTATTTAGTATTTTTAGAGTGTTGGAGTTGGCGAGGCTATAAATGTTTGATTCGTAATCTAGAGTTAATTGTACTAAGGCATTATGGAGGATTAGGAGTGTCTTGCGATCTGCACCCCATTTGACGTGGCTGACGGATTTAATTATATTCAGTTTTTTAGCTGCATTTGTTTTCAATTTTTTTATGTGTTCTTTACAGTTGAGTTTGTGGTCGAATGTTATACCGAGAAGGCATAGGCTGTTTGTGTTCGGCAGCGTTTTTTCTTGCATTTTGATCTCTGGAGCTTTAATTTTCCTCTGGTGCGTGAATAAAACTGATTTGCATTTTGAGGGAGAGAACTGAAATCCTGTCTCTGCGGATCATTGCATGACGTTATTAATTGCTTTTTGTATGAGCGAGTATGTGGTTTTGATATTTGATCCTGAGCAGTATATGTTGCAGTCATCAGCATATAGTATGGTGTTGAATGGAGGATCAATGTATTTGCTGATGTCATTGATGGCTATTAGAAAGAGAGTTACACTTATTGAAGATCCTTGTGGAAGTTCATTTTCAGTTTCAAAGGTAGAAGATAAGGTATGTCCGGCTTTTACCTCAAAGTCCTGTCTGTTAAAAAGTTGTTGATAAATTTAAGAATGTTGCCTTTGAAATTCCATTTTTGAAGTGTCGAAAGTACTCTATGTTTCCATACTGTGTCATAAGCTTTTGCGATGTCTAAAGATACCATGAGTAAGTGATTTTTTTTCCAGCGCGTCACAGATGTTTGTGTGAATTGTTGTTAGAGGGTCTATGGATGATCGGTTTTTGCGGAAGCCGAATTGGTGTGGTGAAAGGAGATTGTTAGTTTCTAAATGCCATGTTAGTCTGGTGTTGATTATGCTCTCGAGCGTTTTGCTCATTGTGTTTAGGAGGGATATTGGTCGGTAGTTGATGATATCGAAAGGGCTTTTGCCGGGTTTGGCGATCGGTATTATGTGTGATTTTCTCCATTGCTTTGGAAAGGAGTTATTAATCTAGATGTAGTTGAAGATTTTGAGTAAAATGTTAAGAGCTAATTGAGACAGATTTCGAAGGAAAGAAAAGGATATTCCATCGGGGCCGGTACTTTTGCTTCGTTTTTTGATTAATGAGGTGTTTTGTTTATTAATTTTAAGAAGGCAGTTGATTGGGTTGTCTGGGTTGTCAGGGTAGTCTGCTTCATATTTAATTGGTGAGTTTGCTTCGATTGTTGTTTTTAGGGTCACAAAATCGTTATTATAATTTTCATTGCTATTGTTTGATTGGAAGAAAGATCCAAAAGCATCTGCAATTTCTTTTTTATCTGTTATGGTTTTGTTTTTGAAATTAAGTGTTTTTGCTTGGGTACGGTTATTGCCTTTGATGCTATTTATCTTGGACCACATAAGATTTGCAGATGTTTTGTGGTTGATGCTGGATTTGAAGCGTCTCCATGCTTCGGTCTTGCTGATATTGATTATCTGACGTGTGATTGCTTTACATTTTTTAAGTTCTATATGATCAGCTTGGAGTTTAGTTTTTTTAAAACGGTTTAATGCTTTTTTGTAGTTTTTGATCGCTGCTTTGCAGTCCTCGTTCCACCAGGGTACTCTTTTTTTTTGACAGTGTGGTTGGCTTTTGCCTATGTGAATTCGGTGGCTTCCGTTATAATGCTAGAGAATGTTTCAACTATATTGTCTATATCTGTGGGGGAGTTTGGTTGGAGGAGGTTTTCAAATTGTTTGGTAGCTAGTTGATTATCGATCATGTTAGAAAAGGCGCGCCAATCAGGGTTTTTTAGAAGACATTTGGGGGGTGGTGTTTCTGTAGGTTAGGATTTGAGAAGTTTTAAAGTTATCGGTCAATGATCGCTACTGTTGTATGAGGTTTGGACAGACCAATCTATTGAACCACCTAGTGATGAGGATGCAATTGAGAAGTCAATGGCAGAGAAGCTATTAAGAGTTGCGTTATATCTTGTGTGATGGCCATTGTTGAGGAGGATTATTGAGTCGCTTTCTAGGAGCTTTTCTATAGTTTTTCCATGTGTATCTGTGAAGTTAGATCCCCAAAGAGTGTTTCTACTATTGAAGTCGCTAAGTAGTATAAAAGGACGGGGAAGTTGTTTGATTAGGTTTTCAATGTCTATTAGATTAAGGTCTGTGCTATATGGGGCGTATAGATTGCATAAAGTGATTTTTTGATTATAATTTGACGTTATTTTTATTGCTATAGCTTCGAGGTGAGTATTGAGTGGGATAATGTCAGGCGGTATGTTTGGATATACATTGGATAAAATTATTCTTTTATTCGGATTGAACAATTTACGTAATTTGTACTGTTGCTCTTGAATTGTGATAATTGGGTGATTTTCAATTAAATTATCTACTAATGACTTGTTAGATAGGAATATACATATGCGTCCTTTAGATATACGGGACGCAAATAGAATGTTCGAAGGTTGAACTAAATTTCCGATAGCGATAATGTAGTCTTTGTGTGGTATGTTGTCATTTATATCGATTATTAAACCTTGGTTTTTTTTTTGGTATTAAACTGTTTGCAACAGTTGAAGAGAATGATTGTTATCCTTGTTGATTGTGATTTCTGAAGTATTGAGGATGGATAGATTTTTCAATGAGGACTATTGTAGTGGTTTGGGATTTGATGTGGTTCTTGGTGTATTTTGTTTGGTGATATTTTTGGGAGTAGTGATTGGAGACAATATTGTTTTTTTTTGTTTTTGTACATTATTTAATTGAACTGGTTGACGAATAGAGGGGCATTTCAAAGCCGAGGGTTTTGTATATATTTTAGTGTTGATAGGCTAGTGCCCACAACCGGGTATATCGTATATTAACTAATAGTATGATTAACGAGTATATTACCTGAGATACAGAATGTGCACTATACTGCTATCGGAAGCTATTAAAGACGGTATACGTGAAGCGCCATAAGGTATGTGTTGACTGTGTGGTGTCTAACTACGAACTGACAAGTGAATATTATTAAACAAATAAATAAAATAATATGATGCAAAACATAATCCTTTTATTGACTCCATTCACAATGAATAAACAATTTAATTAAAAAGTATGCAAATTAAATAAGAGTTACGTTTTATTTACTGCAAAATTGATTGACATTAAAGTAAAAATTTTTATATTTATCCCTCAATGATAATTCTATCCCAACTGGATACAATAGTGCTACGTTCTGCGTTAAAGCTTCAATCGTTTTCTTGTCCTCCAACATACTTTTGTAATCTGGCTTAGGTATGATGTATAAAAATGGCGGGTTGATACAATACTGTAATATATATAATTAAAATGTTTGTTGAATAACTAGAAAAAAAAATTATACATACATCTTTTAAATTTGTTATACTAAATTTAAACGTCCTCTCATATCTAAATATCAACACTTTGGTATGCAATTTATTTGACAGAGGTTTAGACTCTAAGGACGTCCGTAATAAAGAACGAATAAGGTTTAAAGCTTTGTGTGTGTTTTCTTCGAATACTTTATGACGATAAGACATATTCGTTGACTGAAATTCATTGTCACTCATTTGAACAGTAGATTGAGAAAACTAGATAAAATAATAATAGATGATAATTCATGACATTAGAAATAAATAAAAAATTTAAATAATTTATTTTTTTTTAATTGGAACTTAGTTAATGTTGACAATATCTTTTATTTTGTTATACAACAATAATTAACAATTAGTTAAATTAGTTAGTCGTTATATACTTTGTAGTTACCTCACTGCATATTGAACCGTACATTTTATTTAACATGTTGTTGAAATTATCATTTGTTAGAAAACGTTCAGCCCATCCAGTCAAAAACTCTGTGTCAACTTCTAATAATGTGACAGTAACTAAAATACCTTGCGATTCCAAAATTTGAGCCATTTTTAAAGCAATCAATCCGCCCCAAGATTCACCAATAATAGAAACGTAGCCTTGGTCTGTAATGCTTTTAAGTTTCTAAAATTCAAATAAAACAAATCAGTTTCACAAGATTTATATATATTTGTGCATTAAAAACATACATTCACAAGAGATTCGGATAAATTATCGATCGATGTAATATCTTCGGGATATCGAGCTTCAAAAATAGGAAAAAAAAATTGTTTATAAAACGATTCAATCAATTTTGGTTTCAATCCAGGTACTACGAATACAGGTATAACAGATTTCAATTGTGATAACCTCGGACTTTTTGTAGCAACTTCGATAAATTCTGCTTCTTTAGTTATTTTATTATTTAAAAGATGTAACTCATTAACGGAATCAGGAAAAAAGTTTGCAAACACATCGTTGATTTGGTGAGACCCTGGAATAAATTTATTTAAATTAAATTTTTTGCTTTTAATGTGAAAACATTCATTAATACTATTTGAAATAATATGATTATTTTAAAATACAATTTACTTTTGAAATATGAAACAGAAGTAACATTTTAAAATTGAAGAAATAATTAATTAAGTATTTTATATAGTATTTAGTACTAACAAAAATTATTATATTGTTCGAATACTTAAGTTTAAAATATGAAAAATAATAATTAATCTATACGCATTTTCTATATATAATAAAAATAATTACATTTTGGTAAATCGTTGTTTTTCTTAGAGCAAACAAATGAATAAGACTCTGAGGTGTTTGAATTCTGTAGTAAAAAATCGAGAGAATACAATATTGTTTGAGTATTTGTTTGTTCTAAAGAGAGTCCATCCCAAGATATGTTTAATGCATTGAAACCAACTGATTTAAGTTCAGCACAGATGTGTTCCGCCTTACTTAATATGCATATAAACGGAACAGCAGTTATTTTATTCTTATACTCTTCGAAAGAATATCTTAGATTATTTATTTTTTTATCATCAGACTAAAATAAAAAAAAAAT
>JACXSJ010004056.1:0-16480 GCA_014851325.1 Pentalonia nigronervosa
ATATACAAATGACGGAATATGCGTGTTTAAGTGGAAAAATAAGCGAGAAGTATTAGGTTTATCGACTGAATGGAAAGCAGACTTAGAAAATATGAAAAACAGGAAAGGTAACGAGAAAGAAAAGCCAGTGCCTATTATAAATTATAACAAGTTTATGTTGGGAGTAGATCGTCAGAATCAGATGTTATTTTATTACCCATGTGAACGGAAAACCCTTCGTTGGTATAAAAAAGTGTTCATTCATATTACGCAACAGCTACTACTTAACGCATATTTTTTATATTGTAAAAACGAACGGAAAATATCATTTTATTCATTTCGATTAGCCGTCATACGAGAACTGCTACAAAAATCTCAAGAACAACCACCGTCATCTACGTTATCTGTGAATCAAAATATGCATGCTCCTGAACTTTTACCAAAAAGTGAAAAGTCTTCCAAAACACAAAGAAAGAGATGCCGTTACTGTGGTGAGATTGGAAATCGTAAAGATATATCTTATTATTGTTCAGGTTGCAAGAAAAAACCTCCCTTATGTTTAGAACCATGCTTTAAAAAGTACCATATGATGTAATGTTATCGTATTAAAATTATTATATTTTTAAACAAAATTATTCATTATTTTAAGTTTACACCATTTTTATGTAAAAAGATGATTTGTATAAGAAGTAATATAATAAAAGTTAAATAAAAATCGTATCCAATTTTTTATATGATATTAAATATACCCTATAACATATTATTATTATATATATTGATATTGAGTAAGTACTTTTCATGCAAATATAAATGCAGATTAAATAGGAAAATATTCGAACATTAAAAGTTTCTTCTCTTTGGCCACTGACGCATAAACGCGTCACTTGCATTTTACACGTGGCGCCTTGGTAAAAGTAGACCTGATGCGTAAACGCGTCGATGACAGTACACGCACAATTACCAATGACGCGTATACGCGTCGCCGGCGTTGAATGTATTAAATTTAATTGATCCAGATTATCAAGTCATGTTTTTTCCACCAAACGTAACGTCTCTGATTCAGCCAATAGATCAGGGAGTAATCGAAAAGTTCAATAGAATGTACCGAAAACAAATGTTGAGGAGACTTTTATTAAATGAAGACACTGAAGAAAGTGTTGCATTTTCAAAATTATTGAATTTGAAACACTGCTGTTACATAGCAGCAGATGCCTGGGATAATTTGATTAAGGAAAATTTACGAAATGTTTGGAAGAGTTGTGGGTTGCTTCTATGGAGTTATAAGCTGAAGAAGAAACTGATTTAAATAATCTTGATGATTTTGTTGATTTATTTAATGAAATTTCAGGATTTAATGACTGTAATGATGATGACACTGTTGATTGATTAGCAACTGATGTAAATGATCTAGGATATCAAATATTAGATAGCGATGAAATAATTTCTTCGTTGCAAAATGAATAAAGTGAAGACAGCAGTAGTGATGAAAGTATGGGTACACCAAAAGGACCAATATCTGCTGAAGCATTTGCTGCATTTGAAACTGGTCTTGAGTGGTTTGAAAAACAGGCCGAATGTTGTCCAATACAATTACTTCTTCTTAAACGTTTGCGAGACTTGGCTGTATGAAAAGCGCGTTGCAGCTCATCGTCAAATTAAAACTGATAATTTTGTCAAAAAAATATAATAAATAAAATAAATGTAATGTATTTCTAATAATGTAATGTATTTCTGATAATGTAATGTATGCAATTCTAATAATATATTAATAATAATAATAAATATTTAATTATAAAAATAATAAATAATTAATACATAATATTATAAAAAATGTTTGTTTTATATTTCCAATATCCGAACGTTTGCGTATCCGAACTAGGTGCGGTCCCAATTAGTTCGGATAATCGAGGTTCTACTGTACGTATTGATATTTATTCTAACTGATAAAATTAGGAATCTAGGCTTATACACTCCAAAACTTTTTTCAATATAGTTCCTTGTTCTTATAACTGATTCGTTACATGAAATTAATGATAGTATATTCATAGGGGGTAGTTGGTATTTAATTAATTTATATATATATGTATATTAGTGTATAGCTTGTGTTGATGCAATTGACAACTTTGCTAAATGGTCTACCTAATTGAATATCCACTACTTTCTATGAGTAGACCATCATCCATTTCTCCTTTTTCAAATGTACCTCATATTACTGAGCTATTAAAAGTTATTGAGTTTTTGAATTGTGAGCGTTACTTTGCCATGTTGCTACGATGTTTATAAATTTAAGATTCGAATTACATATTGCCTAAGTGTTCAAAGAAAAGCATTGTTTTTGATTTCGAAATATTTCTTCGTCCTCCTCTCCAGATGATCTAATTTTAATAGAAGTGCAATTAATAACATGTAATTCCCAATGCATCTTGGGAATTTATATTTTACATAAAAATCTTGTTTAATTACTGCGATTTTTTCTTCTGTCTTGGAGAGCCTAATAAACTGTGAATTAAGTCTAACTATAGCTCTCAATATTCGTGTTGTAGTTCTTGAAGTTATTGATTAATTCACACCCACAAAATCATCATTTACAAACAGAAACCAACCTAATGCAAAATATTTCAAAGTCATTAGTAGCATTTGTCTTGATGTAACAATTGTTAAAATGTTCCTATAAAATTATAAAAATAATATAATACCTACCAACCTTCTTGGATTAAGCAAATAAAATAAAATAGTAAATAGTACAAAACTTATGCAGTCATTGTCTTAGGTGTGGAAATGAACCTAACCTATACCCACCCACCACCACAGAGTAGAAAACTTGAATTGTAATGGACTTTGCCCTCCACACGCCCTTAATTTTTTAAACTACAAAACGTTATATTTAAAAATTAAATTATTTACTGCATTATGTTTACATTTATTTATTTAATACTTTAATACATTACATTTTTATGTATAAATAGGTACTAATAACAAATAATTTTATATACTGTATGCAAGTTATGACTTATGACACTCTAGATAGAAACCAGTTCACCTTATTTGTAATAAATAATAACATTTTACTGTTTGGCTATTTTATATTTGTATAAGTGTACGTTTTATACATAAAACGTATGTTTTGGTCTTAAACCGAGTTTAAAAAAATTCTAGTTTAAACTTAATTTAAACCATTTTGATACAACTGGTTCTTACAAACTTTACAAATTTAAGTCCAGCAGAATATTCACTCTATTATTAAAGTTAACCACACCGATTAGGTTCTGCTGAACGCAAATTTGCAACAAGTATATATTACACATACAGGACTTTTTTTTTTTACAATTTATAGTATTATATATTATCTAACTACTTTTATAATTTGTTTTTGCACAGAACGCAGCTGGCAGACTGGCCCGGCTCGTGGACGCCATCAAAGCGGCCATTTTTCGCAAAGCGGCTGGCCTCTCATCCATCAGCAATTCGAGCGGTAGCTTTGGCGGTAACGGAGGTTCATCAAGCGCGTTGACGACCAACAGAGGATCTCGAGACGCAGCGGCTGACCTCCAGAATGAAGACGGACTGGATTTGGACCCGCTGGACGAGGCTGCGTCTGCGCCGTCTGCTTTGCCTAAGAAACTCGACAAGACCGATTTAGGTGCAGGTGCCACTAGTACAAGTAGTGGCAGCAACAAGTGATAGTGCCGTGGTGACGTTTTAAAACAATTATTTGTATGTTAATCGTTTCACAGTTGGCATAAAAACATTTAACGTCATTGTTACTAACAAATAATATTATTATAACATCGTCCATCCATATGTTTAGAGATGAATATATATTACGATGTAAAAATATTATGGAGGATGATTGTTAGCTAAGCGGTCGATTACACTATTAAACACTGTTAAAATATTACGATTTACGACATCCATTTTTGGTTTCACTTCATTAGTATTTATAATTCCTTTCTTGCACGATGTTCGAGTATCATCGACTTCGTAGTTCATATAACTATAGTTATAACATTATACAGGCACGTATAAAACAACCCCCCCCCCCACAAATGTTTTCGAAAAAAATGTTTTAAATAGACGTTATCCAAAGATTAAACACTTTTATGATAATGAAAATCGTAATAGTGGTAAATTAATAATGATGTGTTTAGTAATGATAAAAATTTTAATTTTTTTAATTATGATCACCCTTCTTACCATACCCCTCGAAATTGATTTTTTTTATCCACCCCATAATAAAAAGTATAACATTTATTAATGGGAATGTTTATTTTTAACAAATTTAAAATTTTATACTTATTTTTATACAGCTTTTGACAAATAAAACTATTGGTGATATATATCGACGATTAACATTTGAAATAATTACTCTGTACATTTGTATATAAATGTATTGTAATAGTATAATATTATATAAAGAATGTGCCGAGTAGAATTAAACGTAGTTTATATTCTAATTGCACGAATATTTAAGTGTAAATGGGCTTTTTTTGTTGTAAATATTTAAAATTTATATGTATTAAATATGTTATATTATTGTTATATTTTAAACGAAAATCAAAACTAAACGAGAAAAATGTAGTAGGTACTACTTATAGCGTAATATACAGAAGTAGGTATTATAATTGCCATGTGACATATATCATACATTATTAATAACAAATAATAATTTTAAGTATATAGGTATAATGTATATGTACTTAAAAATTATAGTATAGAATATCAAAATAAAAGTGTAGTTGTAAACATATTTTATCGGCTATACAATGTACCTATAATATGGTCAACATTTGTTGTTACACACCTCATACTGTACATTATTATTATAACTGCATATTTTTTATTCAAAGAGTGTTGCGTTTTTATGTTATAATATTTTATTGATATATATTGTTGTGTATTTATATTACGCATAATAGGGCCTGTGATCATTTGTATCTATAAATTAATATATTTTTATATATCGATTGTTTATCTAAACTTATGCGTGTGTGCAAAAATACACATTATATTAATTAATTGTCAATATTGTTGTAGTATTTTACCTTGTATTATTTGCATTTACAGAGATTGAAGTTGGTTATTATCTATTATTACACTTATTATTATTTATTATTATATATCTATTATTTTACACCACGGTTATCTATTCAGGTTGAGACTCTTACTATATTCTACTCTATAAGAAATGGACGGAAAATTTTCCTCGAGGAGACTGAGAAACGTGATCGTATGGACACTGCGTAAATTGGCCAAATCGGGTGATTAAAGCGGCCCATACACCATCATTATTATTGCTCAATATTTAAATCAATAAATATTTCAATAAATGTTTCAATTTCTTTTGCACTCACACGATCAATATTATTGCTCAATATTTACATCAATAAATGTTTCAATTGAATATATTGTTCAGTTTCGGTCAAAATGTTTAGCGAAGAGAACGCGATAATTGCTATTGCTCTTGCCTTGTCACTTGATGAAAAAAAAAACCAAAAAAGGTAAAAAAACAACGAAGAACCTGGTCAAAAGAGTGGTTTAAAAATAGACAACAATATACTCACGAGAAGCTATTAACAGAGTTGCACAATTTTGAAAGAAATGATTTCAAAAATTTTTTAAGAATGGACGATGAATGTTTTGATGAAATTTTAACTTTGGTGAATCCATTTATTAAAAAACAAAATACGTCAATGCGAGAAGCTATACCAGCAAGTCAAAGACTGTCTATAACTCTACGTTATTTGGCTACCGGAAACACATTCGAGGACCTGAAATTTATCAGTGCGATATCTCCTCAATCCATTGGAAAAATTGTGATAAACTTGAATACATTCTATTATAAAGTTTCGTTCCTCATTTCTTTCGGAAGAAAACATTTTACATACGGTTTTAAAATTATTTCCGTACAGAACACGTGTACACGCACTTGTTACCGTGAAAAGAACAAAAACTATACAGACGGAATATTGTCAATAGTATTGATAAGTGCACAAATAGCACAATAATATTGACAGTCTATCAATAAATATCAAAATAATTTTGATTGTTTCAATATATTGAACACGTCTTCAATATGATCCATACACTGTCAATATTATTGTCAATATCAAATATTGAGCAATAATATTGAACGTATATGGGCCGCTTAAGGCTTTAAACACTGTCTCCAGGGAGCGTGGCTTACGTTATCAAATTTGTATATAAATTTAAATTTATACTAGCTGATCCCGTGCACTTCGTTGCCCATTAAAAGTGCCAACTATAATATTAAAGTTTTTGAATCAAAATACAGTGAAACTTCCATATAATGAAGTCGAATAAGCAACAAAAAAAAAATTCATAATATGGAGGAATTCGTTAAATAGAATTACGTATTTTTTTCAACTTTTTTTAAAATTAATTATGCATGTGTGTATGTATATACTTCTATGTTGAATGTGTTATGTAAAAAATAACATTAAATGTTATCGGCGTTAGATAAACATTTATGTTTCTACATTTTTTTTTTTTTTTTTGTACGGACGAAGAGAAAACGAGAGAAAATTCGTATGTACACCCGTTTGCATCAATATTGGAACTGAAGTACTTCATTAAAATTAATCAGTTTGCCTACCTTCAGTGTCTTATCTTTATCGGATATATTGTTCATGTACAATTTTAAAATTTGATAGTGACAACATTTACAAAAACCGGTTTTAATCGAATAATTATTTCGTTATATAGAAACATCAGATTCGTTATTTAGAGATAAATTTAGGACTAATTAACAATGAAGGTCATAGTTCATAAAAATATTTCGTTAAAAAGAACATTTCGTAAAATGGAAGTTTCACTGTATTAGAATTTTATTTATTTTAATCATTACATAGGTAAATTAATAAAAACAATTCATAAATTATATTATTATATTCCATTATATAATAAGTATTATTGTTGCCCGCGTCAATTTCTGTTATTATGGTCGCGATTAGGAAGAATATATTTTAAAGTACTTCTGTGTAAATGATATTTTTAGTTTTATTTTCTTGTGGCAGAAGAACATACTGAATTTCTCCGCGACCTGATCTTGATAACGCGACATATAGTTAGTTGTGTGAAAAGCAGTCTTGACTAGAGCTTACGATTTCCTACGGGTATTTGAAATACACGGGTACACGGGTAGACGTGTATTTAATTACACGTGTATTTAACCGTGTATTTAATATTACACGTGTATTTAGTATTACACGTGTATTTAATATAACACGTGTATTTAATATAACACGTGTATTTAATATTACACGTGTATTTAATATAACACATGTTTTTAATGATCTATAACAATTTATAAATGTTAATAAATTTAGGATATAGAATAAAAAATTTAACAGTAGTACACAGGCGTACATTATAGTATACACTATATAGTTAGTTCGATGGTCAAGGACGTCGTTGCAGATTATACTTATATTATATTATGCTCTGTGTGTGCTTTGTCTGCTAAGTCATACCACAGAATAGTTTTATCATTGAATACATTTATATTTACATATATATTAAATACAAGTGTAATATTAAACAGGGCTTGAAACCGATTTTCGTTACCAATTTTGAATACCGGTTTAAACCGTTAAAAATCGAAACCGAAATTGGAAAAAATCAAAACCGGTATCCAAAACCGAAACCGAAATCGGAAAAAATCAAAACCGGTAGCCGAACCGAAACCGAAACCGGAAAAATTTTTTTCGGTTTCAAGCCCTTAAATATATGTGTTATATTAAATACACGTGTAATATTAAATACACGTGTAATATTAAATACACGTGTTATATTAAATACACGTGTAATATTAAATACACGTGTAACATTAAATACACGGATCAATACACGGGTTTCATA
Source organism: Pentalonia nigronervosa (assembly GCA_014851325.1). NCBI lineage: Eukaryota > Metazoa > Arthropoda > Insecta > Hemiptera > Aphididae > Pentalonia > Pentalonia nigronervosa. Next base: position 7,858 of record JACXSJ010004056.1, read on the forward strand.
ATTACACGTGTACCCGTGTATTTAAGTACACGTGAAATCGTAAGCCCTAGTCTTGACGTAAATCGATCTTACGTGTTTAAATGTTTGTCCCAGTGATTTATTGTTACGGTAAAAGATGACTTAACCGGAAATTGAATTCTTTTAAAATTAAAAGGTAAATCATTTGGAATAAATTGGTATAATCACTGTCTGACTAACTGTTGAACCAGTCAAAACTATTGCAACAATCACGTTATTGCGAAGAAATTTGGCTTGAAGTCGGGTCCTGTTACATAAATTTGGTGGTTTAAGATTCCTAAGTAAAATTATTGGACACCTATTTTTAACTTGAGGGAATGTAGGGAAAAGCTACTCGTGTTTAAAGAATTAAGAAACTCCTGTGGATAATGGACCGCATCTTCTTGATCCATTATATTATCAATAGATGTGTAGGTAACTATATCACCTGGAAAGTTTAGTTAAAATTAGGTCTTTAATTTTATCAACGCTACTGTTCCTTGCCGCCAATATTGTCCTTTGACACATCCTTTGATAATCTTTATTTTCTATTTCAATGATATCAGGGTAAACTTTTGATATTAAATTAATTGATTAAAATTTACCTGTTAAATAAAATAAATAATTTTGTAAACACAATATTTATTAGATATTAATAGGACCTTACGCTTTATAAATAGAATATAATAATTATATTATTCAATTATTGACAAGACAGGAGCTGGCCCCCACCTTGAATCTGCCACTGGTTCCAACTATAAAAATCATCCATTAATTTTCATTTTTTTGTTTGAATATATTAAAAAATATAATTATGTTTATATTAACAATTAAATATTATAAATATAAATATGCCTAATCGTTTTGTTAATCGTTATTGAAACAATACGACTACAGGGAAAAATAATAAGATTAGATATTATAGTTTTCCCAAATCTCCCATAATGAAGTCAAAATGATTGACGGCTTGAATAAGTACAAGCTATGATGACACTCCAGAGCAATTTTATGTAAGTACAATTTTCATAATATTATGGAAATGCATGTTAAGATATACTGAGAATGTTTTTAAATATACTTATTTACTTAGAAACATACAATTTTGTTTTAAGCAGTTGAAAATATTATAAATAGTAGAAAACGAATATCAAAATGTCTTTTTAATGATATGGAGGAATCTAATAGTTCCATTAATGGTTTAGATCTAATTTAGATAAGTATATGTTTAATTTATTTTTATCGCATAATTAGTTTGTAAATACAATCTTTTAAAATTTGACTCAACAAAAACAAGGCTATTGTTAAATATTAACATATTATGTTAATATTCTCCGGTGGAACAACGGCGTAAGTAAAGATTTAATTGTTCTTCAGAAAACTTAATTTAAAATGTTTGTGAAATGGTTTGTATTATTAAAGAAATAAGTAATAGTCCCAAAACAGTAAACGGTAAATTTATAATGTCAAATTTAGTCTAGTTTAAGAAAGATTTATCGGTTTAATCAAAACATATAAACTACCGTTATACAGCTCAAAATTAATGAAAAAAAAATTTCAATTGTGTCATTGTTTTTCCAAAAAATGACAAATTTTCAGTATTTTTGACATTTGAGATAAAACTAGAAAGTTCTTATTATTTTAATATATTAACTAATCATATTAATTAGGAGTTATAGAAAAACAAATTCAAGCAATAATTTGAAACTTTAATGTTTAATTCATTATTTTTAATAAAAACAAAGATTATAATCTAAAACTTAAATACCATTATTATTATTTATATTGTTAATTTACAAAGTCAAAATCAAAATAAGGTATTATAAAACGTTTCGTAGTAATTTGGAATTATATTGGAGGTTAGTAAACTTTATATATCTTTTTTCTTGTTTTCAGCTATTGGAATTTTTGAGTTGTATGCCTTTTTGTTTTTATACTACCAATATTTGTTATTCCAAAATGCTTAGTTCCCGCTCTTTTCCAGGTAACGTTTTTGTAGGAATTCTTGTAGAAGCAAACTTCACTGCCTTTACGAATTTTATAATTTTAATATTCAATATTTTTATTTACTCACCTTCAGTGCATCTTTGACAATTGTAACTAATTTCATCAGACAACGATTTTAAATTAATATAATCTTTATAGCTCAGTTCTTTAACGACAAATGGTTTTCCTGTTTTTTTAGAATTCCGAATTATCGTCACTAATTGATCGGGCACGTATATAGGTCCTGATTTTTTTACTCCTTTTCATAGATTTTTCTATGATGCTATGTACAGTATCGCCTTCGTTTTGTGTGTGACCTCGAATAAGGTATTTATGCGTAATGGAATTTAATTTGAAAATTTTCCACTACATATAAATACGTGGCATGTACAAATCTGAAACAAATGATACAAATACTTTTTGTTAAATTCGATGAATTAAATTGGACTTCTGGTCCATAAATAAATAAATAAAGCCTAAGAAAATATCACAAAATGATTTAATTTTTTTACCTATTCTTTTGCTGACTACAACAGTTACCTGAGTAAAAAAACGATGTCATTTCCAGGACGAGAATTGGCAATTCCTTCGATGAACATAAGAAGACACGAACCTATTTCAATAGCACCTCTTTGTCCTACTCCTTTATGCCAGAAATAGCAGACGGTATAATCCTTGATTATTTCTAATACCTACAATAAAAAATAAGGAGTCAAAAATGTGGTTTTTAAGAATTTCAATAATTATTCACTTACCTTAAAATTAAAACAATTCAATCTAGATTTATAGAAAAAAGCAGAACTCTGCCCAGTAGGTACTGGCATAACTGCTTGTAAGTCAAAGGTAGCTATGACAATGTTAGATCCCATTTGTTTAGCCTTTTCCTTATCATTAGCTTTTTCCATTCGGCTCAAGTCTTTTTCATCTTGATGTAGTTGATAATCGTTTTCCAATTTTGCTTTCTCTTCTGCCGTGGCATTATTGAACTCTTCACAAAAATCGCACTGATCTTTTTTGGGAGAGAAAAATCCAATATTAAATTATGTATTGAATATACGAGCATAGCAATCGTAACTCGCTGCAGTTTTACCAATATCGACTCGTTCTTTTGTATAGTGTCTATGTATTTCGGCAATACACAACCCGCCATCAACGAATTCCCTTGTTATATTGGCTCTTTGGTAGTGGCTTTCAACTCTAGGAATAATGTTGATGTGTTCTTTTACGGAATTAATTACGTCTAGATCAGCTCAAATGATTGCCATGTTTTTCATGTTTGTCTTCAACAGTAATGCCTCAACCAGAAGTTCTTGATTGAATGACACTGTGAATCGTTCTTTCCGTTATTCCGAAAGTGTTAATCATGTAGGTTTTACATACCCGAATTCGATTTCCTTCAAAAAGCAAATAAAATACACAGTTTTTTCTTCTGAGATTTTCCGTAGTAAATATAAAACGATATTTGAGTTTAACGGGCTCAATACATGAAGCTAAGTAATCCCGTTCTCGCTGTAATGACGCCATAATCCAATACTTATTGAAGACTTCAGTCCTGCAATCGTCAGATAATTTTGACGAGCACCTAAGAACACATTAATCAGAGCAGTTTGCCCCCACAGCTCTTTTATCGATAGTTTTTCCCGTTCTAGAAGTGTAGCTCTTACCCGAGTTCTTCAATAATTTGGCTTTAGTTTTTTTCTATTGCTCTGGATTTCTTGATCTCTTTTTTCCTTTTTTGATGAGTGAAATGGTTATTGGGGGATCGGTTGTTTGGAGATCGATTAACTGGTCAGTGTTTTCACTTTCCGAAGATGTTTCACTTATTGGTGGAATATAGTTGTCACTGTCATCCACAGAAATATTTCCTTCATTTTTTGAATCATCAACTGTTATCTTATAACTCGTCTGTTTTGACAGTTTACGAAGTTTTAGCTTGATTGGTGGTATATTTTGTTCGGCAATGCAACACGATGTTTCAGTTGATGTACCGGACTGCAAATATTGGTCGTCAGTCAAAATCTAGGGAGAACCAGCTAAATAAGCATACAGCAACAAACAATAAGCATAAGCATAGGCATAAAGAATAAAAAAAGAAGTCTGTTAATATAATATCAGGAGGTGGCTAAAGTCATAATAATATTATTACAGCTTAGTTTAAATTAGTTAATTCATTTTTGGATGATTAATTATCTTCTATTATAATTGTCGTTCATGCAAATCGGTTAATTGGCTTTTGCCCCTCCCGATACTACAGCATACATTTGCATAGCACTTAATTAGATTTTATATCAAACCAAAAATTTAAATAAATACCCAAACCCTAGGTTTAAGCAATGTAGTTTATTTTAATCTATAAATATGAGGTACTTACTTTTAGGCAAATGTTCTTTATTCTGTTCAATATTTTTTTGAGTAGCTAGTTGTATTAATAACTTTGTTCGTTTCATTATAATACTCTAAAAATATAGCTTACAAAATAAAAATAAAATTGCAGATTGAGAAAAAGCAAAGAAATATTTAGTGAACAATGACAGAATGAACAGTTCCACTAAAAATACAACAATATTTTGAAGTAAACAATGACAGAATATATACTTACGGCGTAGTTCTACTAGATACTGACGAAAAATAAGGTGTACTTAGATAAACAATGACGCAACTATCACTTACATTGTTGAAACACCAAGATCAAATAAAAAATTGTCACAAATAACAATTACGTCGTTATTAAAATAACTGAAATTTAACTTAAAATTCTGAGCATGTGATTAACAACCGGTAATTTCAACAACGACGAAACTGCTCTCTAGCAATCAATAATAGTTATTATACTTATGTCAAAAAGTAAAAAATTTGCACTTATGTCGTTGTTCTGCTGGAGAAGCGAATAATATCTTAATATTTAGCAAATTGCATATTTAATTTAGAATTCATCAGGAGTTAAATAAAACAAAACTAAAAGTTGAGGAAGCTAATCGTTTAAATAGGAGTCTTGATAAGAAGTGTGCTGATGTTTCTGAAGCTAATAATTTATTAAAAAGTATTAAAGAAACATTAGTGAGAGAAAACATTGAATTGAAAACTGATTTTGAGAATAAAATACATATAATGTTAATGCCTTTTTTTACTAAAATATTAATCAATTACTTCATCAATCCAAAAAAGAAAATAATTAAATGGGAATTAGAAGATATTACAAAAGTAATCACCTTAAAAATTATATCAACAAAAGCATATAATTATTTGAGGGATACATTACACTATGCAATACTAGGTTTATATTTTAAAGTATTTATCATCTATATGCTTTTAAATTTAAAGTGCTTTATTAAACATATTAGATAAACTATAAAAATATATCAAAATAACAATTGAGTATAAAAAACAGTAAAATTAAAAAATTGTAATGCAGTATGTAGAATTTGTAAATTAAAAAAAAAAATTATAGATACCAAATAGTATATACAATATTATAATTTATTAAAATTGATATATTAATTATTTCTTCTACCTCGATATTTCATGGTCTCCTTCATGTTATCATACATATCATCATATGCGCATTGTTATCCAGAGAATATACCTGTATATTTAGCCATGATTCATTCTGAAATCTGACTGATGACTAATTGGCGTGACATTTGTATACGCAGGCTCGGATAGACCAGTTGAGCATTCGAAATAATTTCGAAGGGCCACTAAAATATTGGGCTAGTAGGACTCAAATAATCTATGTAAATTCAACATTAACACTTTCAGATCTCCTGATCATTTTTATGACCCAATGCTTTCATTGTCAATAACGAATGCGGGTTCATTATATTTCGATCATTCTATGTACGTATCGATGCGGTAAGTTTCCAGGAATACGATAATGCAGTTATTATTATCATAACTGTATCGCCTCGTTCAGACAGCGATATTTTTTCCGAATACCGTATACGGGATTTTATCGAATAGAGAAGTGGCAACGAGTGTTTTATTTATACGTTCACACGAAGCCCGTAAGGGAAAACCAGAATTCGTGAAATTTTTTTTCACGAATACTGTACGAACTTGTCACTACGATTTGATAAATCTTGAATGAATTTTAACGAACACGTGATAAAGTGGTAATTATCTTTATATTGTATCGTTCACACAAACAACATTTTTCTGTATCTCAAGTTAGTTTTCGAAGTTCCGCAGTAGTTAACGGACGTATGGTTTGACGTGTTTTTTCTTTTTTAATCTTTTTTCAAAATGGAAGACGATTTCACGATTCCAGTTGAATTACTTATTTCACTAATTGAAGAACGACCCAATTTGTGGGACAAGTCATTGGACATTTATAAAAATAAAGTTGCTACCCAAAATTCGTGGAAAAAAATTTTAGTTAATATATATCCAGACTTAGAAACTTGGGAAGAAAAAAAAAGACAAGAATATGGTGAGTATAGCGTTATTATTATTTATATTATTAAGCAAAATTAAGTATTATTAAGTATTTATGATAATGAAATACTATAATTTCAAGTATTTTTGTATTATTAAAATTCAAGTAGTTAAAATGTATATATGTATAATTATGATATAAAATTAAATATATTCATTTTGCTATGGTACAGAACCCTCTGATGATACAAAATAATCAGCAAATATTGAACGAATATTATTGGCTTGAACCCCTCCCCGTGGATTTCGATCGTTTCACAAATTATCCATTGTTAAATTTACTTCAATGGTATCATCAAAACGAAAATCATCACGTTCACGGACAAAATTATGAAGTACAATGCAAGCATTTACAATTTCGATAGTTAAAGTATTTGGAGTATCAATTATCCTTTGTAGAATTCTCCATTTAGCTGCCATGATTCCAAACGCGCATTCGACATATCTCCGGACTCTGCTCAAGCGATAGTTGAAAATTTTTTTATGTTCATCTAAGTGGGTTCCTCCGAAGGGGCGTAATAAATTGTTATGGAGAGCAAATGCTTCATCTCCTACCAGTACAAATGGTACATTATGTAATATTAAGTTATAAGTGGTCAGTGGCGGCCTGAAAATTTGATGCTTGAAGAGCATGAATATTTTAATCACCCATCCAACCCTGGAGATCTATTGCTCACCATAAATACACTTTTGGAAAACATTTTTTTTTATATTTTATTTATAGTATAAATTGTCCAATTTGGTGTTAAATTTATCTCTATTAAATAGATATTAAACGCCCAAGATTAAAAAATATGTGGTTCTAACACAATAATTTAAAAAGATCGAAAATCGTTAGTCACAATTTTTTCTATAAGCGTTTGAATTTAAGATTTTGACGAAATTTCATTAAAACAATAATGATTAAAAACTAATAATATTGTTTCCATTAATAACTAAGACTTGTTTGTATTATTTTAATTTAGAAATTCAGTACTAGATAAACTATGTAATAATTTGAACTACTGATATAAAATTATTAAATAATTTGTCGGTTTAATTTTAATGAAAATCCAATTTTATGAGTTTTTTTTACTTTTTCAGCCAAGATTATTAAAAAATGGACATATATTAGGGATACATTCTTGAAGTCTGAAAAGAAAATAGAAAGCCAAAAGATGTCTGGATGTGGAGCCAAAACTGCCAAACCATATGTGTACCATAAACAACTATCGTTTATTAAAAAAATTGTAAAACCTAATATGACAATCAATAGTATGGAGTCAGGAGATACTGCAGAGTGTGATGACGAAGTCTATGTTGGCAAAGACGTGACTTCCCATCAATTAAGTGATTCCAATAATGAAGAACAAGTAGATAAAACTTCAAATCTACCACGTCTACCAAATAATGCCCAACACAAACGACAATCAACTTCGAAATTATCTTCTATAGACGTTAAAATGATGAAATTTATGGATTCTTTACCATCTCAAGCTGGACCAACTAACAGGCACATATCATTTTTCCACGGCTTAGTTCCAACACTAGATAAATTCAGTGATGACCAAGTAGTAAATTTTCAACTCGGAGTTATTAAGTTGATTAAGGAGATAAAAAACAACAGTAGAACTCAACGACAGACAGCAATAGAATCTCAAGCCCCTTCATCACATTACTCAAGGTACCACAGTCATAATGTATCTATAGTACGGCCAGCGAAACTATAGTGCGTTTCACAACAACTGCGACTCGACACTAATGCGCCTCGTGGTGTTTTTTCATTAGGGTTTCTAAAGCTATATAACCCGTAATAATCCGCGCAAATTTAAAATTGATAACGAATATTTTACACTTTTTCAAATTATACATTTATTAAATAAGATAATCAACGAATCATATTTTATGTTACACTTAATTATGTTTAAACAACTTAAAACTATAAAAATATGTAAAAAAAATTACATATATCTATATTACATAATATTTACGTATAGTTAAGTTGGTAAAAATATGTATGAAATATATTCCCAGTGTTGGGGAAGTTACTTATTTTGGGTAATTAAATTACATTACTAATTACTTATCAAAATTGTAACTAAATTATTTTTAAGTTACTTTTTTTTCATTTTGTCAAGTTACATTACTTTTGAGTTTTAAAAGTAACTCAATTACAATAGAAGTTACTTTTTTTTTAATATCACTGGAGCTTAATAACTATTTTGTCTAT